>JAVXUM010000013.1:289348-301297 GCA_035590655.1 Pouteria glomerata | reverse complement strand
TTTTTACACAGATATCACATAATTTACACTCACAACGAACATAAAAACCCTTTTTTCCTCTCTCTCTGTCTCTCATAATTATTATTGTATATAATTATTCTACCAATAAAAATATTAAATACCTTTTTTACCTTTCAAATATATTTTGTTTTGTATCATTTATGCAATTTCATACGGCTTATTATTATTCCGAATAAAAGTCAACTATTTTTTTTTTTTTTTTTTGGGTTCAATATTTCATACCAGGCAAGGGCCAATCTAGTGAAGGACACTGGATTCCAAATGTTGATATATATTATATGAATTTTTTTTATTATTTTTAATACATAACATGTAAAATATCCCTGCCAAATTTAAAAATTACCCCTTTAAATATGTTTGATAATTTTTTTTTTCTCTTGTAAAATTAACTAAAAAATTATTTTATACTTTCTATTACCCTTTTTTTTTATTTTTTATCTTTATTTATTTCTTTTTTAATTTTACTCCCACTCAACAAAATTTCAGAGTCTAGCCCTAATACTAAGACTTGCAATAGTAGTTGAAAGATGACTTCCGACTGCTTAGTTTTTTAGATTTTTTCTAAAATGATCAAAATTACCCTATTATGTTTTTAACCCTTTTTTAAACCATGAATGATAAAAATATTAAATTAACACGAAGTTAAAATTTTAACTATTAAAAAGTTAATTTTTTTTCTTTCCGAAACACAAAAATATTAATTTTTTAGCAATTAAAAACCAAAAAAAAAAAATTAAATTTTCTTTGTTCTTAAATTAATCTTACTATTTTTTCTTTTTTTTTTTTTCTTTTTTTTTGGCTCTCAAACTAAGCCTAACTACAAATTCACCTTTATTATGCCGATGTAAATATAGGGGGTGTTTTGCAGGCTATAAATCACTGAAAAACTTTAAAAATATCTTAAAATCTCTATAATTCTCTAACATATTTACATTTTTCGTATTTCATAAAAGTCAAAATAAATTTATATATATTTGTATATTCTAACAACTTTTTACTAACCCTAATAACTTTTTCGTAAATTTCAAAAATTTTTTTCACAAACCTCAATAATATTTTGTAAATCCCAATAAATTTTTTACAATCTCAAAAACATTTTTACAAACTCCAATAAATTTTTTCACAAATTTTGATATAAAATCGTTTCGACGAACCCAAAAAAATCATCCCGATGGATTTTCTCTGCAAAGAGTTAACACAAAAATTAAAAAATTTTTACTATTCATTTCTGAAAAATGTAATTTAATAACTATGTATCAAACGCTTAAAAATCACTTAAATCACATTTTTATTATTTTTCGTTATTTTTCATTATACCAAACATTCCATAAAAGTAACATAGTAACAAATGACATCTTGCCATATCATGGTTTTTCAATAATAAAAAGTTACACACGTCATTTTTTCAACTTTTTCTTGCTAACTTATGTGTTTGATTTTGGTAATTTAAACTACTCACAGTAATATGACATTAGGATATTTGAAGTAGTATAAATTTATAAAAGTTACAATCACATAATTTGTGTAGTAAATAAAAAATTTAAATTTTATAAAAATTTGTATTATTTTGTATAGTTCATGTGCATGAAAAAAAATGACACTAGAAGTGTTAGCTACCAAATTATTTTCCAAACTTTCATTATATATTATTTTTGATTTAAAATTTTTTCATTATTTATATATATACTAGCCAATAATCTGTGCCTACGTCACTTCTCAATTAAAATTAAATATACACACATTTGTAACCAAAAAACAAAATTTTTATTTTTCTTAATATAACTATCTTTCTCAATACAAATCTTCGGACACCATCATTAAGTTCAATTCAATGATTTATCAAAATATGAAATAACCGGGAAAGTAAGAAAGAATTTGAGAGAAAGTTTTAATTTACAAAAGATCTCATCCATTCATTGAAGAACAAAATTCAATTTCAGTCTTTAAATTTGTAAGAGTGATATTTTTGAAATGTATTATATTTTATTATATAAATATAGTCAACCTTACTAATTAAAATTTAGAAAAAAAAATCATTCTCCCAAGACCAATTTTATTTAAATATTTTAAAAATAAAAAAAATAGAGTGGCTAATATAGAAAAATGACTACTCTCAAGCCAAATTAATATTCAAAATTTTTTTTACTTTTAAATTTTATAAATATTAAGAATTGTAATTATATGAGAAATAATATAATTATTATTTAATCTTTTTTATTTGTATTTTTTAATTCAACTATATTTTTTTAATCTGTATTTTTAATTTAATTACTAATATAATTGAAATATATAAATTTAATAATTATATTAAAATTTTAAACAAATGAGTTCCCATTTTTGAACCCATGAAAAAATGAATTCCTTTTCGAAATCTAAGAAAGTAGATTTCTTTTAAGAATTCATGAGTTTTTCTATATTTATTAAAATCATATATGATAATGCTAGTGCATTTATAGATGAAAGAAAAAGTGAACTTGTAGTATTTTAGTGATGTAGGACAAAGAAACAAAAGTTTTGTGAAAGATTTCAACCATTCATTGAAAAATAAAGTTTACTCTCAACCTTCAGATCTTAATTTGTGAGAGAGACATTTTCAAAAATCGTCCTATTTTATTATATAAATTTTGGAATACAATTATTTTTTGCCCAAAAAATATGACTTATTATTAATAACTTTAATCCATGTACTTTTGTTTTCTTTTATTTTGTTCATTGGTATATGAATTTTATGTTTATTGTAACTTTTTTAATTAATAAAATATATTTTTTTGTAAAAAGAAATTATGATGCATTCGTCATCGGTTTCTTGCAAGTTATCCACAACAAATTATTTAATTAAATGATCATGGACTAACTGATATGATTGGAACCTTCTGGAAGGTACAAATAATCTAAAGGCAACCAACTTACCCCAAAAAAAAAAAAAATCTAAAGTCAACGAGTCAACCATCATAACCCTTAACATTGCGCCGCGTGTTAGTAAAAAGGACATAATAGACTGTGGTCCATGACCGCCCAAATTTCGCATATTTTGCAGAAGGAAAGCATTGCACTGCAAATGTATGTATATCATAACAGTGATCGGGACCTTTGCTTGTTGGGACCCACTATTGGCATCAACCATCGAGCGTACGTGATCGAAAGATCAATTAGCAGGACATGTGCCCTACAATCATGGGGCATGTCTGGAATATCTGGATAGAGGTTTGACCTCTGGAAGCAGAAAATGAAAACGTAAAATAATTCACTAGACCCGCCCCGCTTAGATCACCCCATGAAGGTTGAGGTACCGATTACAACAAAATAAAATAATATAAAATTTTATAAATCTTTACATACATGAATTATAATATTATTAAATTTAAATTTTTTACTTACTGTAACACTAACTTTTAAAACTTTATACGATTCCAAACACACCACCATCAACAGCTATTTATAATAAAAAAAATTATATAAATTGGTAAAAATTATAGTTTCATAATCTAAACCATAAAAAAAAAGTAATTTTATAGAAATTTAAAAAATTTATTGTAATTTTTTTTATAAAACTCTAAATAACTTTTAGATAAATATAAGTGTGTGCAGGTAAAGATGAAATTAAAAGGTTTTGAGGGCGGCCATGGGCCACGGGTGCAAAATAAGAACAATTGTTTTCACTCATATTTTTTTTAAAATTAATTATGTATATTTGTCCTCACGATCCTAATTTATCCTTACTGACCCTGTAACCAATTTTTTTCACTTTCAAATTTCAACACATTTATTTAAGAATTTTTATAGAATTTATCATTAAAATCGTAAAAAATTATTGATTTTCTCCATTGACTAGATCCTTTTTTTATCTAATTTCAGCTTTTTTAGTTGAACATTTATCATTTATATAATTTTATCCTTATCATTTTTTTAAATAAACCTTTTTTATCATTTATTTTTTAATACAACTTCAATATTGTTTTATCATTTATCTTTTTTTTTTTTGGATAGGCCTTGCTTATCAATTTTTTAGGTAAATCTTATCAAATATTCTCAAAACTTTTAAGCCTTACCCTGCCCCTACCATTTCTATCTTCGCCACTGGCCCCTATTTTTTCTACATACATGTAATATATTTAATAAAAATAAATATATCATTAAAGGCACTACTAAGGAACCGTACAAAGTCGACCCTCGACGCGGACGACCGCCAAGGGACGGTCGAAAATTTGAAGAAACCACGACCGCTTGTACACAAAGGCGACTGGAATTCAAGCGGCCGGCGAATCCTTATTTCTTTCCCCCCCAAATCCTTCCCCCGCGCCTTTCCCCAAAAATCTGAGCTCACCAAAGTCGAGCTCTCACTGTACGATCGACCGACCTTGTTTGAATCGGAACCATTGCCTTCTCCGGCAACTGCCACCTGCAAGCCGACCACGACTGATCATGTGGGTTTCTCTCTTTCTCTTTCTCACTCATTCTCTCTCTCTCGATTTCTCTCTTTCTCACTCTTTCTCTCTCACTCTGTCACGGCAGCCACGAGAACCGACCGCCAGAAGGTTTCCGGCGCCACAAGCTTCCCCCGACGAGCCACGGTTGGATGACTATGAGAGGCATGGGAAATACACTGGTAAGAAATTCTTCTTGAAATTACTGATTTTATCTCCTTTATCTATCCCCATGAACAGTACGCATTTTGGGATTAATCTAGTGTGCGCCCATTGGTTTATATCAAAGTTCTTATCCTTTTGGGGTGCAATGGTGAAGAAGGTTATAAGCATCTAATCAGACATGGGGTAAACTGTAAACCTTAATGTTTATAATGGGAAAGTTATAATTTTATTTCATGCGACTCCTGAAAATGCATATTTCAACTTCAGACACATTAATAAGTTTTTCAATAAACGCACTCAAAAAAAAAAAGAAAAATATTACGGCAGAATTGACAGAACTGTTGTATATTTATATATGAGATTCTTAAGTTATCGTCTTTGGCTTGAATGCCATGGAGTTTCGGGTTGCTTACTGAAATTTTGAAATGCCTTATTGCGGCTCCTCTTTCTTGTTTTCATTTGAAAGTTTATAATCGAATGATTATGGCATTGTTATTTTCTTCATCATTTTAATATATAGCTGTCCTGTTCTTTCTTTCTTTGTGTAGATGTTATTTGCTTCTGTAGATATGTTTTTGTCGTTGTGCTTGACAAAATTGTGCAACCCATATGTCACTCGATTGGGACTGATTGGCTGATATGCTGGTATTTCCATTATGAGGCTATCCTAATCTGTCCTCTCAACCTTCTTGATGCCTTTTCTTGCATTGGATATCCGCATTTGTTTCTGCTGTTTATTGACATTAGACTTTAATTGGGCTATCTGAGCATGTTCTTGCTAACTCACATATAATGATCCCAAGGTTTCCCTTGCCTTGGTGTATTGTTGCAGAAATTGGAGAATCCGGCACTACGTGCCTGCTTGAAAGTGCCATCTAATGAGGTTAGTCTTTTTGGAATGTCCTTGTGCAAGTAATAGTATTTGTTTTCCCCTAGAAACTTGCTATAAAGTGTTTCAGTCTTTATCCTTTGTAGTTGTATTTAAGGCTTTGTTGAATCATTTATTCTTGGGTTTGTTAGACATAGATTATGTCAACCAAGCAATTGAATCAGTGTCCACATTATTTTATTTCTTATCTTATGGTGTAACTGACATGAACTTCCAATGCTCTATCTTGTGGTGGTTATTTTATTCCAATTCCCATCTCAGATTGTAAGACAATTGAATCGGGTCTTATTTATCATCAGTAACATGAAAACTTTCTGACGAATATTCTTCCAAAAACTTATCATTGGCCAAGACTTCATTGATTTTTGTCGTAGCAAATGTTATCTATGTTTCCTCAACTGTAGAACCATTTCCATGCTTTGCCACATCTTCAATTAAGGAATTTGGGCTTACACGATTATGGTTACTATCCAAAATCGCAGTTAGACCATGTCTCAAATGATTACATTTTTTTTTTAATTTTAGAACAATGCCCCATGACTCGGCTTATTGCCAGATGTGAAACCCACAAAGGGGATCAACTTATGTGTGACATCTTGCAATGGATTAAGATTGGGCTAGTTTGTCTTGGATTGATTGGGGCACATGTGGGCCTAATCTATAATTCGGTGTCACTGGCCCAGGTTGTTCTTGTTTTCTGGAGGCCTGATGCTTGGTTAAGGATCAGCTCTGATCTGCTATTATGACCAGCCCAGATCTTTGAATTGGTTAAGTGATCTTCCTATTTAAATTCAAACCACCTCATTTAAATTTGGTCGAGTGGAACATGACATTTTTTATGTTTATCAAATCAACAATGAATCCTCAATAAGCTTGTGAAAAGCTATTAAGCTACTGGTCAAAATCAGCTTGGTGTAAGAAATGTTTTTCTTTTGCACAATTATTTTTTGTACGAGTCAGTGTATGTTTGGATTAAATACTAGCCTGCTTCAAGCGTACCTTGTAATTTTTGCCTCAAAATTTCCCTATGGTTTGGACTAAGTGATTCCGCTAGTTTTTTCATCCAATTTAACAGCCACGCTCCATGGTTGAAATTTGTTAAGGTTGTACCCCTTTGTGATTTAGCCACAAAATACATAATTTCTTATAGTTCACAAGTGAACAAATCACCCCCATATGGTTTGAACTAGAGTTATGTCATCAATTTTTCCATCCAAATTAACAACCTCCATAATTTGAAATTTTTATTCTCAAATTTGTATTTTATTATAATGATCTTTATGCCCATAAAACTTCTCTCTCATTCTTTTTCTTTGATCTCTTATTTCTGTCCCTTACCTCGCTATAGATGCATTTTGTTTATGGATTACCTATTATAGAAAGCTTCACAACTTACTTACACAACCAAATTGTACAGAGAGAATTGAGTTATGGAAAGTTTAGTTTAGTTTTAGAGAGAGAGAGAGAGAGAGGTTGATATGGATGTGATTAGTCTTTTAAGAGGGAAAGAATGTGGGGAGTATGTTGGATTTAGTTTTAAAAAGAGAGATGGAGAAGAAAAAATAGTTAGTAAAGGTGAAAAAAAAAGTAAGGGAAAAATTTAAGGGTACAACATTAATTTTATATATTAAAAAAGTCAAAACAGAAATAATTTTAAATTATAAGGCATGACTGTTATTAATTAACAGTAGCACTTTGGTGCAAATCATAGGCTAAGCCCAAGATTGGTCCCCCAGAAAGTTATGAGAGTTAGAAGTAAGTACATTGATTCTTACGCTGCTGCATAAAGTGATCCTGCCTTATGCACCCAGAAAGTTATGAGACTTAGAAGTAAGTACATTGATTCTTACGTTGCTGCATAAAGTGATCCTGCCTTATGCACCTTACACATGGGTTTCCGTGTGATTGTTAGGCCTCTCTTAGTATTATAATTTGAATTTTATTACTCTTGATCGTTACCCAGCTATACAATTCTTTTGGTTACTGGATTTTCATAATTTTATTTAGTTATTCTGGCTAATTTAATGTTCTAAGAAGTAATATATTATTTCTGAATTTTTTATTTTTAGGGGGACGTGATTGTAAGCTTTGATGAAGTTCGTGTAGGGTGTGAAGGAACAGTACCATTCAGATCAAATGAGCGCATTGCATTTCGCTACCTTATAAGTCAAAAGTAAAGTTCTTGGTTCTCTGTCAACAGATTGATTTTTATTTTTATATTTTCCGCGTACTTAGTGCTTTAAATTACTGCATTGATCAATTCTTGACTAACATTTAAACATTTGTAAATGATACATTTATTGCCGCCTTGGCACTTCTGCTTGGATTACACTTCAACTTTGAATAATGCTAGTTTGATGCTGAATCAACTATGGTCCAACATTTTCCCTATATCCTATATAGATGATGTGCTGAAGGGAAAGCACAAGCTTTTCTATTTGATATGTCTAGAGAACAATCTACCCTGGCTGCAGTCATGTATGGATGGGATAGACACTGTTACAGTTCTTTTTTTTTTTTTTTTTTTTAATTAATAATAATAATAATAATACAGTCCTAATAGGATGCTTATTACCTTTACTGTTGACGCTATTCAACAAGCAGGCCTGTTATTAGCCTGTTTGACCAGGTCTACTTTGAATATGATCATGTTTGCTTTTCATGAGGATTTTATGTAATATTTTGTCCTTCAATCTTCACAAATTCATGTTTTTTTATTCATCCAGCAAGCACAAAATTGTAGATGTCATCTTGGGTGTAAGAATGTCATGTTCAGATTTGCAGGCGATGTAGCAGAGCTTGGTATTATAAGAGAAGGGGCCTTTATGAAGGTTGAAGCAGTTTTAAATCCACGTGTGCATTTGGTATGCAATGAGAAACTCAACTCTGTAATGATGCAAATTTTAGTATCTTGTTCAATAACACGAGTGCCTTCCGTGTTAGGTTCCCTATCATATTGAAGGAGGCCAACCTTCATACTTAATAGTTGGTGGTTTGGTGTTTACCCCATTGTCAGAACCACTTATAGAGTATGTTCAATTAGATATTTGGCACTTGAAATCATACTTCCAATTATGTTCACATAATTGTTAATGCTGACAACAAGCTCTGTTATTTTTCTACAGAGAGGAATGTGAAGACAGCATTGGTGTAAGTTGTTATGATTAATTAGTGACTACCTCAGCTTTAGTTATTAGTAATTGTAAATCTAATATTGACTGGATTTATGAATTTACATTTGAAAGTAAATCATTCATTTCACTTCTTGGGTTAGTTGAAACTCCTAGCGAGGGCCCGTTACTCCTCGGCAAGGTTTAAAGGGGAACAGATTGTGATATTATCACAGGTAGGTATATATTTTCATCTTAAGGCAATATGCATTAGATCCATGAATTGTGTAGATTGATAATTTTATTTAAAATAATGCCCTTCAACAACACCCCCACAACACCCCTCCCCCCCAAAAAAAAAGGAAAAAAATTGTCATTTCTAAGCTGTAGGAGCAATAGCTTTAGTGCTAACTAGTTTCATTATATCATTAACTAGAGATACCCTTTTCTTGGCTGTAAGTAATAGAGGGATGCCGTTTGGATTTTTATTTTTCCTTGTCTGCTCATCGATTTCGTGTTGCTACTCTCTCTCTCTTCTGTCTAAGGTCTTAGCAAATGAAGTAAACATTGGATACGAAGATATGGACAATCAGCAGGCAAGTTATCTATTATCACTTCAAATTGGATACTGTATTTTACAATTCATGTATCTCATTTTCAAATCAACATATTACAGGTTTTAAAATTCAACGGGACACAAATAAAGAACATTCATCACCTAGCGCATCTAGTTGATTGTAAGTTCTGGGTTCTGGTTCTGTTATCCATTAAACTTTCTTTATCTGAATTATCCCGCTTCTCATAGACAACGTCTGTTGCTGCGTAGCATGCAAGGACAAGTATCTAGTTTTTGAGTTTGAAGACAATTACCTTGCTGTTACGGAAAGGGAGGCGGCCACTAGTACCTCATCCCGCATTCTTAAAGATTATGGCATTCCATCTGAAAGATCTTCTGATCTTTTGGAGCCATATGTGGGTTCTCTTGGAGACAACAAACCAATGGATCAAGATGATTTTGGAGAGAGTCCAGTTTCAAATTTAGAATTTGGCTTTGATGGGCTACTTTGGGCGTAAATCACTTGCTGGTAGCAGGCTTAATCAGTTATTGCCAATTCTGCAAAATTTTCCAAATTAGTTGATCTCATTGCATGTTGGTTTTCAGTTAATAAATGTCTAAATCTTTCAAAATTTTGCACATTCATTGATTCAATTATTTAGGGGTGGGCGTACATGTATTCTGAGGTGATGGCCATAAGTGGTGCTTAGAAAATATTGATGTATTTATATTCAATGGAATTTTGAACAAAATTCATATATTTTTTAATCAAGTTAATAGGAAATAGAAATATTATCCAGCCTTTCAGTTTGAGTCCAAGCCTAAAGCCATGCATTTCAATAGATTGAGACTTCCTATTGTGCTTGAGTTCTGGTCTTCTACTGCATGGCTTTTCCACTGTGGGATAAACATAAACAGAACACTTAAAAAGTATGCTAGTTCTGTATTGGTTCTGAGTAGTAAAAAGAACTGGTAATTGATGTTGCTTCAGTTCTCTATGCAGTTTGAAAATATTAGTAGTAAATACGGCATTATGAGAGAGAACAACTGAAATCTTGGAACACCGATGAGTCGCTGGTTTAATGGTGTTTGGAAACTTTGGAATTTGAACAGACCAAGGATTTGTTGTATCATTTGGGCAAAAGCAAGTGAACAAGATTCGAGATGGGTTTATTAGAAGGAAAAAAAAAAAAAAAAAAGAAACGGATTCAAAATTAATGAATGAAATGACGATGAATAAAAATAAAATGAAATTGAGAATAATACAAATATTTTTAAATTTACAGATTTTTATATATATTTCTTTTTAAATAATTCAGGTAACCAATAACCAACCCGAGTCCCCAACTTATTTGGAGTAAAAATTTTATGGATTTGAATTGACTATTTTAAATTCGGTAAGTAAAATGCTATGTGGACCGCGCAAGTGTCTGTTTCTGTCGTGGCTGTGACTTGTGTTGGAGTTGTGGGCCAGATGGGCATGGTGGTAAGAGCTTCTTGACAAAAGCTTCTTTTGACTTCTCGTCAAGTTAAGTGGTTGCACAAACATGGGTTTTGCGTACTTACCAGAGAATTGGAGGCTTAGGGATTGCTTAGAAGATCAAAAACTTATATATATATATATATAATGCATTAGTTATTTTTTTGACATTTGAAATGTCATTTTAAAAATTACTTTTGAAACCTGTTGAAACGGGATTGAATGACTTATTCCAATAGTTTTGATAAGAAAAGTGATAGAAAAATTGACAAAAATTTATAAAATTTTAAATTTTAAAATATGAAAAGGGTCAAAAATTTGTAAAAGTTTTTAACCTTTTTTGTGTAAATTTTGACCATCCAAACCTACCCTTTGTATTTATCAAGGATCAATATTTTTGTAAATATATAAAATTCTATTCCCAAAGGCGTAATATTTTTTTCTTCATATTTTTATAATTTGGTTAATGTCTTTACAATTATATAACAACTGACTGGGGGATCAAGATTTGAATTTGAATAGAATTATTGCGATTCATTTTGACTTATCGTTAAAATATTTTCTTGTGACATGTTTAGAAATATGTAAAATGCATTTCTTGGTGATTGTTGTCGGTTACTAAAGGCCATATGGGATGTGGCAATATCAATAATCTCTGTTGGGTTAAATGCGAGGGGCGTCACAAAAGCCATGAGCCAGAGTTAGCACTAGGCGTGCTTTTGATGCGCGAGTAAGCAAGAATTGCCTTTCAAAGAGTTTGAAGCATCAATACTTAGAATAGAGCTCATTACAGTATTCCAAGTTTACCAAACCAAGACGACATTTTTGTAAGGGATTAAAAAGAGGCTAACACGTGCTCTTTTTTTTATGATTTCATTTTTTAAATATATTTTTTAAAAATTTATAGTAAATAATTTTACCGTTGTTAGGAGCCTTTAATTTTTTTTTCTTTTCTTTTTAGTGTTTTATAATTAAATATTATTTTTATATTAAAAATTTCAAATATTGCGGGTTATTTGACATATATACCATTTTTTTTGTTCTCCGTGTTTTATTTTATATATTATAATTCAAAATTGTGTAAAAAGTTATTTTTCAAAATACCTCGAATTTATACACATTTGAAATTTCCAATCCTATTCTCTCTTCTATTCATTTCTTTCTTTAGCTTTTTTTCTATATTTTTTCCTCTACTTTTCTCTGAAATTTTCTTCCCTTCAAACTAAACTAAACCAAACCAAACCCACAAAAATCATTACGTCCTCCTATTTGTTTTCTTTCTTTTTTTTTTTTTTTTTTTTTTT
>JAVXUM010000013.1:276123-287179 GCA_035590655.1 Pouteria glomerata | reverse complement strand
GTCGGCCCAATATACAAAGGTACTTCAACTTGGGCTGCCCAATATGGGCTAATATCTCGGCCCAAAATGAGGTTTGGACCAACACTTGGCACTACGGGCATCTCTAGATAGCAAAACATTTATCAAGAAAGGCGGTCATGTCAGAATTTATTAAAGATCAAAAAACAAGTAACAGAGAAAGGACATGTGGCCCTTATGATCATACCTCATTGGGCCGGATCGGGGTGAGCAGATGTAGGCCTAATCACTTTGGACTAATTTGGGGTTGGTCCAGGCCCCAAGCAGACCCAAAAGTGGCTTGTCTAATTTATTATTTTTTTTTAAGTTAGAATTTTGTAAGGATGAAACTCATCATCATATATTCAAAAATGAAATGTGAAAGAATCTCCTCTACCACTCACATAAAGTTTGTTTTAAATTCACTATGAACGCGCGCACACACATATATCTATCTATGTATATAATATATATATTTTAATGTGAAGAATCCCCTCTACCATTCACATCCTGCATATATATTTAAAAAAAAAAAAAAAAACATACCCACACGCGCATTTTTCTATTTTAATTTGAATACCCAAAAAAAAAAAAATCAAAAATCGATATTTATGTTTATATAACGGGTAAGTACTAAAAAGAAGGCTCACAAAGATTAAAATTCGATTGAATTATGCCTATTAATTATTTTAAATTGGGTGAAGGGGCTCTTCAATGAAATACTAAGACTGGTGTTTAAATCCTAGCCGTTGAATGATTACATGCAATGAATTAAATTAAGGCATTGGCTCAGTGACTGAGTTTACGGGTCCTTTTAGATTTCATAATTTACATTCAAATCATTGAAAAAATTGATCTGATGGAATTACTAGTACCATTCTCATTTCTTTTGTGATTTCTGCATCTAGATTCATCACATAGAGGACACACAAAAAGGAACAAAGAACCAAAAAAAAAAAAAAAAAAAGGCCATTACCTTACCACAGAAGGGGATGAGGTTTGTACCCACTCCAACATAAATGCACTCCTCAGTATTGACGGCTAACAGCAGCAGGAAAATATAAAATAAAAAAAAGGGGACTTGGGCCGCTGATATATCGAGATTAGATTCGATATAAAGTTTTGATATTTGTACTTGTCATCAAATTTTATCTAAGGACTCGATGAACATTATTGGATCGTAAAATTAAAATTTCACGGTGAAAATGAGTGTTGTTCCGTAACAACAAAGCCGATATTAAACCTTCATATATATATATATATATATAATAGACCCACAAGGGAAGAGAAAGTCCAAACCCTTCTCATCTTCATGTCCTCTGTTTCTCTAACAGAAACAAAAAAATTCAAACAGAAATCTGTCTTTTAGCACAGAATGCCAAGCTGTATTATCAGAACCCAACCAATCCTCTCTTGCCACCTGCCATCCAAAGTTCCCACCAATAGACTCTCCAGAGTCCTTTCTAATCTCTAGTCATCACAACTCTCATTTTCCTTCATTTCTGTCTCTCTATTATCTCCCCCAAGAATAAGCACATTCACTACAGTTCCTAGGAAGACACTTTCATTCATTTCATTATCACTTAATGGCTTCTACATGGTCATCACAATTGATAATGGCTATATTTCTCGTGGGCAGCTTCTTAAGTTTTTCTTCTTTCCTAGCTGCTGCCTTACCATTACCAACCTCTACCATTTCAGCCGCACCTGCATTGCTGCCAATAGACCCTCCTTTGTCCTCTCCTCCGGCTTTATCTCCGGACATAACTCCACTCTTTCCTTCTCCTGCTGCTTCTGGTTCTGGCCCTTCTCCTTCTGAGTCGTCCTCACTCCCAACCATTCCTTCAACCCCAAGCCCTCCCAACCCCGACGAAATGGCTGCTTCAGGGCCAACCATGGGCAGTTCACCATCTGGGTCTTACACAGCTCCCTCCTCAGTTGCTCTACCCTTATCTGGGTATCTAAATTTTGTCATTTTTCTGGGTTTGATGGCATTTTGGATAATGCAGCTTTCAATTGTGTGAAGGTGATATACACATTGTGACAGCTTCAATTGTTGTATGGTTCTCTCCTCTTTCTTGTCCTGTCTGTAAAATTATTCACCTATAGTTCCATGTTATTTAGGATTCTGAATTGTATGGCATTGTTCTAACATGTGAAATGATCTGTCTTGAATAAATAATAATTGTTGCTTTTCAGCAGACTTTCCTCTCTCTTCTTGCACTTTTTGGCATTGATTGAATATTTATTTGCCTCGTCAGTTTGAGATAATGTATAATTTTTCATCATCTGTTTATAACTAGCATTTTGGGCATCCTGGCTATATATATTTGTGTATATATATATATGGATAGATAGCAAAAAAGTATGCATTTTCACTTAACCAAACTAGAACAGAAAATTTTTAATGCAGAAAATGCCTAAGACAAACTTGAATCCAGAGAGATAATCACAGTTACCACTCATCTAAAAAGAACAAGCGAAACGAATTACTACTACTACAAACAAAAAAACAAAGAAAAACTGTACCTACATTTGAACTGTGTCCTGTATAGGGGCTTACATGTCACCTACATCTAGAAAGCAACAACACTAACTAGCCTGTGATTTTGGAGACCCATTGAACAGTTTCCCCAGAAACATCCCCTTAAGTTTGAGTAATTCAGAAGGGCTACACTTCCTGGGCGATTCTTTAGCAGCACAGTACTTCCTCAGCTTCATATTCTCCTCCCTGAGCACATCCATAGCTAGACTGAGCTGTCTTATGACCTCTCTTTTTTCTTCATCTTTCTCTGCTAGTTGTTCCTTCTGAAACTTGTTCTCTTCTTCGAGTCTATCAATTTCTTCCCTAAGCTTCATCACTTCATCATTGACAACCTTACTTGAAACTTCCTCTTCCTCCATCACTTTTTCAATTTGATCTTCTTCATCTTCTTGCGGATCATCAACCTCAGACTCACCGGATTCCATGGGGTCATAGGTCTCAGAATAGCTATCATAGGATTTGTCAGTGCAGGTCATCAACTTCTCTGGTTGATACCTGAAGGACACTGGGGATGCCCAAGGTTTAACGAAGCGAAATCCGGCATCAGACTTGACTTGATCATATCGCTCTGCCAATGAACGATGGGCCCGATATAGATCCCCAACCATGCTAATTAGTTCTGGGCGCCTCTTGTAATACATCTCTGCACGTTGGGCAAAGGAATCTGCATCTTTCTCAATTATTCTTAGCATAACAGTTGTCTTCTCATCTAGTTCTGTTTGGCAGTTGGAAAGATTGCATCAATTCAGCAGGTCCATAATACTAAAAGGTGACGTTCGATGTATTAAGAAATTTAGATATCATTGAAAAGATAAAAGAAAATTAACTTAACCACGAAAATTTGTCAGGGTGGGAAGTGAAATGAAAAGGAATAAGAATTCATATTATGGATATATCTCCAGTTCAGAGATTAAACAGCAAGGCTTACCAAGAGATTTTAAGTCCATTGCAAACATCTTTTGGGTCCCTCAATGTTCAATATATTGACATACAACTTTATAATTATTATTGCAATAGGCCAATCTCTCAAGCAAGCAGTTTACTCAATGAAATCTCGTTACATAAAGTAATTTAAGAAGTAATGACATATTCCACAGAGAAAATGATCTCAATGACTCAATTATAAGGTCTCATGCAGGAATGGAATTAAAAATCATCAGCATTTTTGTGTGTGAGACTTAAGAAAGCTACTTTAGTGTTTAACTATTCCAAAGAGGCCCATCCTGGATGTGGAATTAAAAAGTCAAATGAGAACATGGTCCCATTTTGTGCTTAAGATGGCTACTAAGTGCTTTAACTATTGGGGCTGAAAGATTACTTTTTGGAGGGTTAAAAACTGGATGCATAGAATTAGGGGAATTCCTGAAAGCCAATCATAAGGAAAATCGGATGATGGCTATAAAACTCAAAGGACCTTTCACATTATGGACAATTTAAACATTATGCCAATTACCAAGTAGGCCCACCATCCACCAGCACATCTTTAAAAGAATGACTTTACCATATCTGATAACCAATACCAAGAAGATAAGATGGGAATAGCCTATAGACCGAGCAAGAACATGAGGCATGCTAGAACCCCAATTCAATTCCCCCCCACCCTAGTCCATCATTTTATGACATGATATTGACATTGGCAGTCCCCACCACCTGTTCTCCTTTTAGGTTCTTTTCCATATTCATCTGTTCTTTTAACAGTGAGGAATGCTATCTCAATGCAACATGAAAATATGTGAATATGTTTGATGGAAATCAGTGTGGACCACACCCCAGACCAAAAATTGTATTTGATCCAAGCGATACCACAGACCATAATACAGGGCCAACTCACGGGTTTCCTTAAACTTATGCATAATAATTAGCTTCTTTTCCACCAGCCTATGTTATTCAAAAGTACAATTTTTTAAAATAGTTTAAAATTTTATGCACCTTTGATCACACCATGCCAAACAATTTTCTAGTTTCCTGTGTGACAGTTCTCTTTATGTAATACAACATTGATAACAGAACATTCACTCAAACTGTTCTTAAAAAGGAGGTATCTAAACTATCAACTGCATGCCACAATTCACAAGGGTATAGACTGTCTAAATTTCAATTTGAGTAATAATTTTCTCCATCAAGAGATTTTTTCTTTATCAAGGTCAATGAAGCCCAAAAATGTTCTTTTCAATATACATATCCATTAATTTGTTTCCATAACTTCTTGTTTAAATAACTTCTTTTACAGATTGGACTTTGTTGATGACTTCTTCAAATCCACACCATAGAGATATTGCAACTCCAAGATGCGAATATAACGTGTAGAGGGTCACTAACGTGAGTCGCAATCAATAGAACACAACCATTCACTAATGTGAGCCCGCACATATGTAGGAGTGCAAACGAGCTTAGTTGAGCCAAGCTATCAAACTCATTCATTTAATAAATGAAACTAAATTTTGTATTCAAGTTCAGCTCGCTTGGTAAGAGAATGAGCCTAGCTAAACCCAAGCTTTTTGGTGAACAAAGCCCGAGTTATTTATGAACAGCAAGATTTATTTGTAGTGCTACTTGGAAGAAACATTTTTCATATCTACAATCCGTTGTAAAAAATAAAAAATAAAAAAAAACTATAGCTTATTATTGCATCATTTCTAATATTTCAACAAATCAATGTGGTGATATTAATAAATTTTAAAATTCATTTTATTGAGAGGTGTAATAGATCCAATATAAATTTTGTATTGTGGGATATGATAGTGCAAAAAGAAATCACTAACATAGAAATAATTCAACTGAACATTCAATAAACTATAAGGCAATTTCCATAATGAAAAGCACGTTATAACATAAATATAAAACAATAAATATGTTACCATATTTTAAATATATATTGTTTAATTATACATATAAATACTAAACAGACAGAACCGAGCAATGTTCAAGTTTGGCTCGTTTACTGAACGAATCTAATTTTTCTACTTAGCTCGACTAGTTTATTAAATGAACAAGTCTGGCCGAGCCCAAGATTGTTCAAGAATGGCTTGGTTAATCTACAGCCCTAGACATATGAACAGCCACGATTGATCAACAACGAGTAACCCTAACATTCTTAGTATGTACCCTGAAATCGTAAATTCGGTAATGTCTGGTCTTCCTAAAGTGTAAGTTTGGCACCACAAGTTAAAAAACTCGTTTGGCTAACAAGACCATACTTGGTTAAATCAAAAGAAAGGTTTTCACAATCATCAATCGCTCTATAATAGTTCACGAAACAAGAAATAAATAAAATAAAACAAAATAGTTTGTTACCGGCAAGGGTGGATTTGAGCCATGGAGAGCGCCTTGGGGTGCTATCGTCGTTGTTGTGGTTGTCAAACCACCACCACTGCGATGATTTTTTCTTCGCCTCCGCCATTTCAATTCTCTGTCTTTCACCTTAAAAAATAAATAAATAAATAATCAAAGACTACGAGATGAGATCCAAATCTTGAACAGAAAGTTTCAAAACCGCTGAGCAATATTGGGTGAAATAAAGATAGAGGGGCTTGTGGAAGGAGAATAGTAGGCATACCTCAGAGATTTGTCTTCGTTTCCTCTCGGAGAAAGAAGCAGAGTCCTCTTCAATGGCGGAAGAGAGCTTCAGACCGTCTGTGATTTTAAAAACAACTTCGGGTTTCGGAGTTGTCTTATTCGGCTGAAATTGTCCTATCACAACCTGCCACGTCTTTCTGTAACGTTGAAATCTCCAAGGTTCCAATTTTTTAAAATCATTCCAATTTTACCATATTACCCTAGATTGGGCCATTATTTCTATACCCCACAAATTTCCTCCCGAGTACTAATCGGTGGGTAAGATGGTCATTTCGATGCCAACCGACTCGACTCAACTTATTGGAGGGCATTTAGCAGTTTGACTTTAGTCAAAGGGAGCGTCTGCGAGTCCATGGCCCAAAAAGAGAATGTATGCAACGGTACAAATCAAATTCCGGACGGCAACCCCTTTTTTCCCATGTATTGGTATTTAATGTTGACCTTTTAGGGTTAACTAGATTAGGGTGATTGGAACACTAATTTTCACCCAAAAAAAATAAAAAATATTAGTAATTTTTTTTTTTACATTTGATAGACGTCAAAATAAATTTAAAAAAAGTTCCTTCAAATTTGTTTAAATATGATCTCTATTATTTATCCAAACCAATGTTACTTTAATTTGTAAATAAAAATTGATAAAAATTAATAAAAATTAAATCGACATATGCTAGTAAGAGTTGACAAAAATTAGCACACTAAATACCTCCAAAAAGTAAAATTACATAAAAAAAAATTAATTTTAAAAAATTTAGTTATACATATTTTTGAAATAATAAATAGTTAAAAAAATTAAAAAAAAGAATAAAAAATTCATCAAATTAGGTGAATTTGCTAAATTTATTATATTACCAACTATTCCTAATATTTGTCTAGATAATATAATTTGTATTTTGCAAAATCGTAACGCCATTTATATTTGAAGAAGTTAAGCATAAATTAATATTTTTTCATCCAAAAGCTAAGCTTATTTTCATTCTACTTCTTTTATATTTTTAAATTCAATTTTAATCTCTCAACAATTTCAATTGATAGTTATCAGTCTTAATCCCTGAGCAATTTTTTACTCAGATTCTTATTTTTATTTCTTCTCTTCTTATCTTATTTCCTTTTTTTTTACTACTCGTGAACATTATTTAGTAACCTTTCAAAAAAAAAATTATTTAATAATTAAAAATTATTTCCAGTGATTCGGGCCAAATATACCATTCTGCCTTTTTCACATCATAAATCCGTCAATAATTACGCTGCACTCGAAACTCGAAACGATATCAAATAAAACATTATATTTTCAAATACAAGATTAGTTATACTTTATTCACTTATAGTTCATACAAAATTAAAATACATAATCCCTTCTAATTTAAAAGTTAAACATATAACTCTTTCGTAATTTAAATTAAAGTATAAAATTATTAAAATAAGAATAAATTGATACACATGACTTATAAACTCATATGTACTCGCTTAAAAATATTATTCGAAACAATAAAGACAAATTAAGTCTTTTTTAAAAAAACAAAATGATGTTTCAATTTATCAAAAAAATAAATAAAAATATACTTTTATCTCTCTATTTTTGTGAAAATATTTTTTTTTTCAATCACTTTTGATTTACGCAATACAAATTCTGTAAAATTTGACAAATTCAATTAATTTTGTATTTTATCACGGGGGTATTATTTATTAGTTGTTAAATTAGAAAAGGATAAAAGTGGTTTTAGAACTCCGTTGAAGTAAATTGTCATTATCTTTAAAAGTATAATAAAAAATAAATAAATAAATAAATAACAATAAACTGTTTCTCAAGTTATCTAACCAAAATAATAGAACTCTTCGGACGACTTCACATATCTATTTTTCATTTGTCAGTTCTTCTTCCTATCAAGTTCACCCATTCTTCGTATCCTGCTCATATTTACCGTGCATTTGAAGATTTTTTTATTTGAGAACTGTTGAGCAAATTCACGGCGAAATATGTCTCTCTATAATTTTTTCCCCTCGTTATGCTAGGCTATGTTTGTTTTGCCCGAAGTGTGAATGGGGATTAACATCTCCCAGGACATTGATGGGGATAACGCATCCTCTGGGCACATGTCATTTCCTGCAAATTCTTATCCCATATTTGTTATCGACAAGATTTGGCGGCGAGATTAGAAGGAAGATGACCAAATTGTTACTTTACCTAAAAAAAAAAATTGACTAAATTGCCTCGTTATATATTTACTAACACATTCCCATATTTTCGCATGTTAGATGCACAACAATTCTGTAAACAACTAAAACTAATAGGGGAAATGAATTCAACTAAAATTCCAAATAAACTAGTTCTTTTGCATTATTGCATACTTGTTAGGTAAAGACTTGAATATTGCATCTGCATCTGGTGAAAAGAATATTACCTGATGGGGAGAGAGAGAGAGAGAGAGAGAGAGAGAGGACTTTGCTCTGATAGTGGACAAAAGATATTTCTCTACTATCACCCCTCCTCGTGTTCTTGCCTTCTAATCCCCATTCCTAACTCAGCATACCACACCTCCCGAGATACCAAATCCCCCTTTCACCGGATCTATATTCCATATCCAGGTCCGATTACTTTATAAAATTACTCAACTCAATTTACACTGTTAATACAGAAAGAAAAAAAAAAAAAAGACACCATTTAATATGTTAAAAAAAAAAAATTAAAATTTTTAAAATTTATTCACTTTTTATATCACTGCACGAATTACAAACTCATAATTTATTTCAATTTGTTTCATTTTATCTAATTTTTTATTTCTCCAAACACAATAGAGATAGTGCCATAAATACACAAGGGCCGCAAATGAAAGAGTTTTATGTACATACAAGAGAGAGAGCCATCACCAGAAATATTAGCGGAACCGATCGAGCTCGGTCAGTGGCAACAACAAAGCTTTCGACCTGAAAGATTCAAAATCTTTCTTTCTCTACCTCTTGATGGGAATTAATCGACGGTACTTTCTGCCGTCGGTGAGCCGGGGGCACGCCGCACAAATCCCCTGCCTCCGAACACAGGTCGCATATAAGCATTGTCGAACTTTCTCCAGTAATAGTGGACAGTATTTGTTGGAGTGCTTAGGAGCATGAGAAGACTCGTTGTCTGTGGTACATTTTGGGTCCCCGTATCAGTCTCTGAATCTTGGTTACTGCCAAGAAGTGGCATCGCGTAGGACCGTGGACTAGATGGTTCAGAGGACACGGTGCTGCTGCTTGTGTTCTTTGATGAAATCAGTAAGAACCTTACAAGGGGCTTGGTTATCGTTCCAAACACCTAAAATATGAGTAAAGAATCAACAACTCGTAACACAATCAAAGCCAAAAGAAGCAGATACAAATGCTCTTCCCACTTTGCTTTTCCCAAACATCAAAGCCAGAGTATAGAATAATCGTACCGATACTGATACAGCCACACCAGGCCATCAAATAATCATATTGAAATGACCGCGCCAGAACACCAATATATATATATATACATATCACCCAGTTACTAACGTAAGGGAATTAGGTATAGATCCTGCTGCATAAGTTGCAGCATGAAGATTATCACAACACAAGGACATCGACTTTCTGCATCTTCCCATAAAAGAATAGCTTATGTTCATTCCAAGCACATACTAGAAAGCAGAGTAAATTTTACTGGAGGAAATACATTATGATAAAGAAATAAATAAAAAGAAAGATTGTTTTAAACGGAAGGATATACCAGTGTGCTGATGAGAACAACGATGATAGTGCTGGCTATCATGATCGCGTTTCCTGGTAGTCGAGTAAAGCCAGACCTTGTAAACTGCATGGGCACAAAAATTCAAGCTTAAACATGCAATATCACTACTACAAGAATACATAGGCATGGTAATTATTCATTATCTATTCAAAAACCAAAAGAAGAACATTCCCCTGCAGAAGATATTTAATGAAACCAACTGATGCAAAATCAACAGTTACAGAAAAGAATCAGTTAAACATTCATTCATACATAATCGAGCTACAACTACATCACGAAGATATCCACAACTTTCTTCTCCTAGCAAATTTCCCTCCCTTGAATGGGTCTCCTTATGTACAAGGTGTCAAGGACTTTAGTGTGTCCCAACATGCGAAACCAGAAAATTATGATGCATCTTTCTTCTAATGCAGCAAGGAGACAATGGCCTACCCAAATTTCGCATGATACGCCATCTGCTCATCTTGTCAATGTTTCTTGTTGTTATTTTATTGGCTCGAGGAAGTTCAGTCTGGCACAAAAAGGACATGAATCAAGATGCTCTTACAATCTTTGTCCTAACATTCCACATTTGCTAACGAATAGAAACCATGCATCTCATCATGCTCTCAATAGGCATGAAGAGTTTTAGTTGCATAACTTTTTGTGTAACCCTTCATCTTATAAATCTACACTTTGTGATTTATATCCTATTTGAGCAACTTTCCTAATTATAAGCAAGCACTGTGTTGGAAATTTTACCTGATTATAAGCAAGTGCCATAGACACAGCTCCTCGCATTAGACCAGCCCACCAAATTGTAGCCTGCATAATTATATTTTCTCAGTATTTTTATTTTTATTTATTTATTTATTATTATTATTTCTTTTTTTTTGCACAAAGAAGGCAGGAGACTGAAAACCTTGAATCAAATTCCAAACAACTTACCTGCTGCTTGAAATCAATCCTCTCACTGCTGGACTTCTTGGTTAAATTGATTAAGAAACATAGCGGGAAAACAAAAGCTGCCCTTCCAACCAGAACTAGGCCAAGCAGTACTGAACTCACCCCAATTAATTTTCTAGGGCTGAAGAAATTGAAATGAAAGGCAAATCAGAAACACAAAACACACAAAAAGAAAAAAAATTACATTATAAAGGTGAATCTGAGTAAAAACTAAAAACTAAAAAAAAATATATATATATATATGTAAC
>JAVXUM010000013.1:202296-212896 GCA_035590655.1 Pouteria glomerata | reverse complement strand
GCACGAGAAAAATCGTGATCCGAGGAGACTCAGTTGATGGCTGTCTTTGAAAAAATGCTAAAAATTTTTAAAAATTATTTTATTTTATTTTATTACATAAACATATAAACTACTATATTTTATTGAGTATCATAACAATAAAAAATTCAATATAAAAATAAAAATGATAAGATAAAAAGTCAAAATTTACTTATTAATTCATCTCATTAATATTTATTAATTTAATCAAATACACCTTTATTAAATTCTAACTCTCTAACTCACCAGTATAACTTATGCAGTAAATCCTTCTAAAAGTCCGTTAAAACTCTATTTTATTGTATTTTTTACTACTTCCAGCACACTTTAAAAACAATTAAGATCACCAAAGTGCCATTAATATGGTGAGGAAATGAACAAAGTCAAACCAACTATAACGCCACGTGAACGGTAATGATTGATTTGTTATCACAATGACTCAAATACCCTTACAAGTTAATTGTTTGTTAGATGATGTGTCGGGGTTTCAGTTGCTTAACATATCCCTAATAGGTCACATAGGATTACTTCTCTTTTGAAGACAAAAACGACTGTTTGAATTTTGACCCGGATGGGTGTTTTCTTGGTTAAAACTAATCAAAGTAGTAAAGAGGCCGTTAAGATCTAGCGGTCTCAATTCACTGGATTCTGATTTCAACAGTTATAAAGCTACTCATAAGTTTTTAAAATTAACTCACTTGCCCGTTGGTTACCTATTAGTTTACTGCTAACTGTAATCACCTATTAGTTTACTACGACTATAAAATTTACATATTTTGATTGAATTAAATTCAAAAATATATGTCTAAATAATATTCAAATGATGTCAACAATATTCAAATGATCTCAATAAAAGTAAATATAAATATAGAGTGAGTTCACAATGTTTTAAATGAATTCACTCATCTATAAGTTTACTATAACGGTAAATCTTACATTTCTTAAATAAATTAAATTTAAAAATACAAGTAAAAAGTGTCTAAATAATATTAAATTGAAAAAAAATTTAAAAATTATTGAATACTAATTAGATTTAAATTTTTTAAAAATTTCACTTATCTCACACTATTTTGTTGTTGTAAAATTTATATGTTTTAAATGATTTGAATTTAAAAAATACAAAAAATAAATTTAAATAAACTAATAATTTAAATTAAAAAACAAAAAATGCCTAAATAATAATTTCACATGAGAAAAAGTTTAAAATTATTGGATATTGAAATTGATAAATGTTTAGGAATAAAAAAAAAAAAATAAGCCATTAAATAATTTATATCTTTCTCATATTCTCCTTTTTGTCAATATTCTTCATTCTAATCTTACATGACATGTTGCACTACTTTTCATTCTCCAAATATTTTTTTTTTTAATTCACAAAACTTTTACTTTCTTTTGTCACATATTAGTAGTTGACCACAACTCTAATTTTTATTTTGTTTATAAAGTCACTGGCATTGTGGCATATGATTTTAATAAATGTAAAATAAATTCATGATTTTTTGAAATTAATTCACTTACCCATTAGTTTAATATAATTGCAAAATTTACATTTTTTAAATAAATTAAATTTAAAAATACAAGTGAAAAATGTCTAAATAATATTCGAATTGAAAAAGGGTTTAACAATTATTGAATACTAAAAATATCTAAATAAAATTAGTTAGAACACTCACGAAACTCACAAAAAAATTACTAAGCTAGCTAACTTTTGTTAGAAATATAGAACACTTACAAAATTAGTACATTACCTAACTCGTGCTAGAAAGATAGAATACCCGCAAAACTCACAAAAAAAGTTGAGTAAAGAATACACTGAAGAAAGTAATAGAAGAGTACATGAGAATTTAAAAAATGTTTTGTTTCACTTAAACTTACAAAAATGACTTGAGCGACCCTCTTTTATAGCCTTTCACTTTTTCGATGGAGTGTAGAGAATTAACCGTTCATCCCTCAAAATATTTAAGATATTTACAAGGTAAATTTAAAAAAGAAAAAAATTTATGAGTCTCTATCATATATTGAACATCCATAGTGTATATAAAAAATATATGTATTCAATATGTGTCAAATATAAATGCAACAGTTTAAAATGTGCACATAGTTTGTGGTCCTGGCTAAGATTTGCTGGATCGATCTGTGATTGAATAGCTAAAATAGACGGGTGTAGGGGGGACTTGGGATTCCCTGTTTCTCAAAAATAATACACCTATCCCTGCTTTTTCATCTTTACTAAAAAAAAATGACACCCACGTGTCTCCTTTTACAATAGGGAATCTTCTTATAACTTTGAGTTGACTATCACTTTCATCTCATTGAGATGAATCTACAGAAGAATGTGATGGCTAGGATGATCAAGGACGTGCAAATCAGTTCAACTTGGAAGCTCATGAATAATTATTACATGGATCATAAAAATGGGTAGATTCACACACACAAAAAATAATATATTTTGGAGAAGATTTTTAGTTGTATAAGTATCTTATCTTCGTATCTAATAATCAATAAATCTAACAGTTGTTGGTGTAGAGTACTTGTCCTTAGTGGGTTAAGAGAACACTCAAAAAAGAAAAACAAAATTGCAATTAATTTTTGACAAATGTTCTATTGAAGTTTGAAATTGGCTTGTTGACCTTACTAATGCTTCGTAAACCTGTTTTCTACTAATTTTTATCTTCTTCTAAGACAACATCTTAATTATATCTAATGCTATATAACAGAATCAATGACTATTTTTGTTTCTCCAGTACTGACTTCCTTATCTTTTTTT
Organism: Pouteria glomerata; assembly: GCA_035590655.1. Classification (NCBI taxonomy): domain Eukaryota; kingdom Viridiplantae; phylum Streptophyta; class Magnoliopsida; order Ericales; family Sapotaceae; genus Pouteria; species Pouteria glomerata. The sequence goes on along the minus strand of JAVXUM010000013.1, from coordinate 210,111 downwards.
TCGTTGCGGGTCAAAGTTTGGTTGAAAGCTAAAATTAATTAAATAAAAAAAAATTATATTATAATTTTGTTCAATCTGATGAGACATTTATATCTGTGTCGAAAGAGAGAAGATTCATGCTTTGCACGTACGGCAAGGGTCCGTCCTTTACATAGTGGGTAGAGAAACTTCAGTAGAGCCTGCATGCCTTTAGGCACAAGTAAAAAACTAGTAAAAGGACAAAAGCAAAGAGAATATATATATATATATATTTTAAAAAAAAAAAGGTGACAAATTGGTATATATGGCAGAATTTTCATCTATAACCTAACACTAAGAGGGATAGAAGGCACAAAGCAGCATAGAGGATAGAAGAGTATCAAACCTTGAGCAAGTTTTTATATTTTTTTAAAGAAATTAAAAAAAAATGGAGGTAAAATGGAAAAGAAACGAATTTAACACCTTTCCTTATGAAAAAATAAAGTTGAAGAATCAATAGGACCTCCCACAGAAGTGGAGCATTTTCTACATTAACTTTTTGGAAATGGGGGTATCAAAAGACCTCAACTACATCTCGGATCACTTTTGTACTTTGTTATCTTGGTGACGTCGTAGGATGCAGAGCCAATGTCAAGTTTTATTTGTAAAAATATTTTAATTTATTTTTAGAATATATTTTATTTGTTTTTATTTTTTAAGCTTGGCTTAACTCAAGCTTATTTGAAATAATTTTTTGAGTGAGTCTATTTGTACTTTATAAATAAATTCTTACACTCTACTCTATTTTTTTCATTAAATAAAATTATACGATTACTCTCGTTCTTCTAATAAGATATGTTGTATAATTTTAATGTTATAAATACTCTTCTACAAAAATGAGAATAATTATGTAACTTTATTTAATAAATAATAAAATGGAATATAAAAATTATTTATAAGGTACAAATAAGCACACCCTAATTTTTTATCTTGTCTAAAAAATTTATGCAAGGGGGCTATAGTAGGGGGTTACCGCTGCGATTGTAGTAACCCTAAACGACGTCGTTTTGACACGCTAGAGGGAGGGGTGGCTATGAAGTCACTCAAAACGACGTTGTTCCACTTAAGTCTCCATATTCAAATACGAATTGATGTATTCGAATATGATTTTAAAATTTAAAATCATATTCGAATATGGTGTATTTGTATTCGAATATAATTTCAAAATATTTTAAAATTTGAAATCAGCCGCCCCTCTCTCTTGCGTGTCAAAACGACGTCGTTTGAGATTACTGCAACCGCAACAGTAACCCCTTATTACAGCTCCCATGTCCATAAAATCTTATGTTAGTTAGGAGATTCCTATTTTATTTGTAATACTATATTATTAAATTTATTCATCTATTAATAATTCAAATTGAAAATTTTGAAATTTGTGTTATTGCGATTGTTCTTGTGGATTCAACAATGTATTTTTGTTTTATTTAGAAATTAATAACCAACTGTTCCGCCGCTACATCATTTGGTCATACACCAAAAGTCACCCTTCTTCAGAGAACGGAAGATCAACTTCCGCAATTAGGGTTTTGCTGGCTCTTGATTTTCAAAACCGCACTTTAATTCCTATATATCATCACATCTAAATGCTGATGAAACTCAAAGTTGCTTCTGTTTTCATTCCTGTAGCATTTAGGGATAGTTTGCTAGTTCTTTTTGTCGAATATTAATAGAGTCAGTCACTCTTACATAACTGAAATAACTGCAATTCCCGTCAGTAACGTAAAACACAAGGAAGACAAGTAATAATAAAGCTAACTTCATTAAGAAAAGCAAATAGGGCTACATTTTTTTTTCTTTTCTTTCTTTCTTTGTTAAGCAAGGACACACAATACAAGCTTAATCTAATGGAAATGAAAGCTAACAAGCATTCAAATACACATATATAGAACACTACATAGACTACTAAGACGAGAGACCAGCTAGTGGTCAATCTTATTTACTTGTACTATATTTTGAGAGACCAGTGGAAGCAAATTTAAGGCATGGACTGATAATAAGGCCTCAGCAGAGGAATCAGGGAGCCACTTAGGTGGAGTGACATGACTTCATTGGTGGATCCGACCAATCTGCCGCCTATGAACACCGCTGGCAACGGTGCATTGCAGCCCATCCTCGTGAGGGCCTTCTCCACTTCCCTCCCCTCGGGATCTTGGTCGATCTCGTGAACAACAGGAGTCACCCCAATCTCGCGGAAGAGAATGTGGACAGCATAGCACAAGCAACAAGTGCTCTTGCTGAAAATCACCACCCCATTCTCCGCCACTATTCTTGTCACCTTATCCATCTTGACTTCCAAGCTCAAGAAGTAGCAAAATTACTTTTGATGGTATACTGTTAAGAATTAGGTAGAGAGGTTCTTCAGTCTGATTAGAATCCAATTTGAATTGCAATCTGAATGGTGAGAGTTTCAGACAAAGGGAGGAGAAATAAGAAAAAGAGAGGAGTTTGAAGCTAAAATGTTGCTTGGACTTGAGATCTCACGCTAGTCTCTATTTATAAGACCAACAGAGGGGTGCAGACTCTTCCCTCTAAACAAGAACATTCAAAAGACACTGTGCTTTGCTTAGATGCCAAAAACTATTAAAGTTGCTTTCGATGATGGATATGTTTCTGTTTCATTCACTCCGAATTGTTTGGGAGATAATTTTCTACACACCCTTTGAATCAACTTTACAGTCTACTTGATGGAGTGATTGGAACCGTCTGATAAGTGAATCTCTCATTGCTCTACACACCCTTTGAATCAACTTTACAGTCTACTTGATGGAGTGATTGGAACCATCTGATAAGTGAATCTTTCGTTGCTCTTCTAAGTGAATGGTTGAAAACGTGGCCACGTGTTTGATTGATTCACTTTGTGACGCGTCTGCGGTCTAAGGACCGCATGTTCAATTTATTTTTGCAGATTTTATTGACAAAGATACTGTCAGTAAAAATACTACGAAGGTATAAAACTCTTATACTGTGGTCAAATACTCTAGATTCTCCCAGTCATACTCTTAATATTCTCTTCTGCTATAAAGATTACGAATGAGATAGCTTTCGGTGGCTGTGATTCTTTGTCTCGCGCCCACCAACTTGCATTATTCCTTCTGCCCAGTCTGTGTGTAAGGCGCAATTGTACAAAGTGGTTACACTTCTGTGCTTCTCGGGCAAAAAAATAGAACAACACTCATCCCTTCCCCCAGTGAGCTCACATAGTCATCTATGGAACTCTTAACTACAGGATAATTGCAGTAAAATTTTCTTCATACATATGCATTGAAGAATATGCATAACAAGTAGAAGTCTTGTAATTATATATATTAATTATTCATGTATTGTATATTTGTAGGTGTACATACCAATAGGTAGTATGCGTTTAGGAGATGGATGTCGGGATTTTTTTTTTTTTTTTTCATGCACATGGAAACTCTTCTCCCACTATCAGAAGGTTAAGATGTTAAGGCTTCTTGGATATGGAGGAATTCACGGGGGGCCAAAAGAACTTTCCATGGTGGCCTTTCTATTCTTCCATTAACTATGGTAAGAGTAATAAAGTACTTTGTTGCTGCCAAGTCGGGTGGATTTGTGATGAACGATATTTTAACTCATGTTTTGAGAGGGGGGACAGAATGGGTGCGCTAAGAACATTTTGTTAATAAGACACCACTCAAGTGATTTATATATACGCCTAAAAGATTCATATACTTGTGAATATATAAAACCACTGATTTAACTTTGTTTATATCAATCGGGCAGAGGTACCGTGATTGGCATTGAGCAACCATCAATTGTGATAAAGGGAAGGGAATCTCATGTAATTGTGGATAGGTTCTTCTGTCAAGCCATGTCTGGTTATTGATTCAAAGTGGTGCATTCTGGAAACTTTATTCTTCGAATTTTAGCTTGTCTCAAATTAAATGACCCAAAAAAAAAAAAAAAAATCTTCTTATTAGTGGAACAATTGTCTGGAATGCCCATCTGATCAAGAAAGTTAAGAAGAGCTTAAAAATAAGGCTGAGCAAAGCTAATATAACAGTGAAAAACTGCAAGTTTAATTTCCCTTTTTTTTTTTTTTTTTTTGGTTGGAGGTTCCAACATTTAGAAGACAAACGACAGCCAGCCAGAAACTCTTGAAAGACCTGATTAGCCATGTCCATATGGTAGATCCCTCTTACATAAGAGTCACTGGACTTAGGAAAAAGAAAAAAGAAAAAGAAGAAAAAAAAAAAGAAAAAAACATACAACAGCTTGGTTGGTATAATACAACATGAACTACTGCATGCTATAGGTTTATATATATATATATATATGAGGGTGCTAGAACCAGATAGCTTTTGCGTCGATGAGCATTTGTTTCAGCGACCCATCGACATGAAGAGATATGACATCTTTTGCCGAGCCAACAAATTTCCCTCCAATGAACACTGCTGGGACAGAGGGGCTGCAACCTAGCCGTTGCAAGGCCCATTCCATTTCCCTCCCACTGGCATCCTGATCTATCTCGTGGACCGCTGGGCTCGCACCAAGGTCATAGAAAAGCGCCTTGATGCTGTGGCACATGCAGCACGAGCTCTTGGTGAAGATCACCGCAGCTTTCTTCGACGCCAAATCTCTAATCCTATCCATTTCAGTAGCTTTGGTGAGTGTAATGTGAAGGAAAGGACAACTTAAGGAACTGACTTTGAAATGAGATTTTCTGCCGAGTAGAGCGCAAATATTATGAGGCTTGTCTGTGGTGGTGGATTTTGAGCTTTCATCACCTCTTATTTATAGATGCATTCGAAAGTGGTGGGATATATTGAATTGTTTAATCCAGAAAGGTGGAAAAATAATAATAATAGTAATAATAATAATAACAAACATAAAAAATCGTAAAAAACAAAGTTCCTTAGGATAATTCTTTGGATAAGAAAAATGCCCCTTCCCCCCCCCCCCGGGATGATTTACTTGACAATGACTCATTGTGCTGTAAACAAGTTGACACCTAGTATCATCCATAACGATAATCCACATCCGTACACTCGAAACAGTGTCGGAATTATAGCTAGATGAGGGCATTTCAGAATTCAGAGCCCCCCATTGATTGAAAAAACAATCTGGGGGAGGTGGAAGAGTACATATTCTTCAAAATCTTATTGTATTCTTTCAACTTTCGGGAAAGGAACAATTAATATAATCGCGTAATAGTGGACTAAGAAGCCAAAAAAATGCTCTTGATACGATTTGGAAATCGAAGAAGTCAACTCCCAAAAATTAGGTCGGTTGTCAAAATCCGTTCTACATAAGCAAATTCTTCTCTGCAAAATGCTTTGATTTTGCAGAGGCCGCCGCCACATCTACAAGCGGAGCATTCCTGCCATTGAAACTTGCTCCTTTCACTATGTCAAAAGAGCCCATGCTGCTCTGACAGATCAAAGGAATATGAATTTTTAGAGGTGCTAAATTTGACTCATTACCATAATCTTGGTTCTTCTTTTTTCATTTTTTTTAGATTGCTACAGTTTGTTGTTCTCATTGTAGGATCCTTGAGCTGATGTGGAACAGGATAAGAGTTTACCCAATTCGATCTGACTTTGTCGGATTGGTCCCCTGTTGGGATGTCAGCTTAAAGAAGAAGAGAATCGACGCAAAGAAGAAGAAAAAAAGTTCGCGAACAGCAATATTTTAGCAGTATTTAATATTAGCTATAATGCATATGAAAATTTTATTTGTGCAGCTCTGATGTTAAAATTTATATTCCTAATTCAAGTGAATTTCCCCGGTAATTACAGAATTATATATATATATATATATAGCGAGAGCACAAAAGGAAAGAAGAAAGTGTGATTGGGTCATTATGTCACCAATCGAATACGGAATATCTAATCCGAATGCATCTTCTTCTTCTCTATTCTGACATCACACTGATTTATGATATGCAAGAATCCTTGCACTGGCATCCAAATATTGTGCCAGCAGTGTAATCTCTCAAGTTCAATTTTTGACTGGCAATAAACCGCCATCAACTTTCTTGGCCATTCCGACCTAGTTCGGTCAAATTAGATTGCCTGGGGGATTTTTTAGTAAATAAGCTATCATAGGAGGCACCAAAACTGCAAAACGAGTGTTTTATGCGTATTTGATAAGTAATAAATATGCATATTTCTCGTGCACTTTAAAATACATTTTACTATTATTATTTCAAATATTTGATTGAACAAAATTACATTTAAATAATTAAAATTATAAAATTTTATATTTTATTATATTTTATGTGTTAAATTATGTTCGTGTCTATACATATATTATACCCGTATTAATATTTATTGTAAAAGAAATCATCACAAACCACCTTTGGTCATAACCACGCATGCATGATGTCAAATTCCATCATTTTTAGGGCTTCAAAATTTATATCTTTGGTAACTTTTATTTTAACAATTTTTGATTGATTAATTTTGTACTACTAAAAAGTCAATTAAGTGTAGGATTTTACAAACCCCTTCGGGGGTGGTCGAGTGGGGTTCGGGAGTGGTTGGAAACTTTGGCCCACCTAGTGATTCCGAGTTTGAATCCCCCTTCAAGGGCCAGCTCTTTACTATGTGGTAGGCTCCTAACAGCTCCCTTGGTCAAGCCGGTCAGTCAGGGCTTGCTTAGGCTGGTTTACTCTTCAGGGTTTTTTGTCGGTTAGGACTATAGGACGAGCTTCACTTAGTATGCACCCTTAGGTAGCGGCTGCGGGTTTCTTCGTACCTGAAGTGTAAGATTTTACAAATACTTATATTTTGTTATTCTTGTTAATTTTTTTATATAGTTGTAATTACATTTTTTTTTGGGTCTTTGGGTTAGGATTTTTTAGTACTATATTAGTATGAAATCATAGCCACTTAATTAATTATCTTAAATTGTACATTAAAGAATTCTCTTTAATTAATTATCCTAAATTATGCATTAAAGAATTCCCTTTAATTTTTTTTTTTTACGTAAATTTTAATGTCCTTGTTTTAGATTTTGTATTTAGTAAATAATATCTAAAAATATTGCATATAATTTAAATTATATATTGGGGAATGATAAATGTAATCTTTTACCAGTTTCTTTCACTTCATATTACTATTTTTATTAAAATTATTGTAGAGTGGATTAAATTAATAAAGGAACACGTTTATCCATCTTTATATATTTAGTTCACTTTAATTTTATTATGCAATAAGTTTTTAAATATATTATATGCATTTTAATAATTGTATAATAATCTGTCACTAATTATTTTTTTTTTAATTTGGGATAAGCCAAGTAAAGAAGAAGAGAAATTAAAAATTTTCTCATCTATGTTTTGTAGTTGTTGGTTTTGAGAGAAATGAAAAAAAAAATGATAAAAATATAATTAATTTATTTTTTCTTTAATATTTCCTCAATTTATTTTTTTTCAGTTACCTTTAAAATAAAATAATCGGCAGACTATATTCAAAACAATGATAGCATTTTTTAATACCATATATGTTTTTAATCTTAATAATAACTAATAATAAATGCATTTTTAAAATTCAATTTTAATCAAGAAAGAAAAAAAATCAAAGTGAAAATTGAAATATTGTGAAAAAAAAATCAACAATGGCTTTTTTTTTTTTTTTGGTAATTAAAAAAAAAAATCAACAATGGCGATTTAACCAAAGAATCTAACTGAATGCGCCAAAATTATTCGGTTGCATTTAAATTTTCAATTTTAATTTGATTATGTTCAGCTCTAATTCCGAAATATAAACTATAACGATAAAAAGATAAAAAAAAAAAAAAAAAAATTAAAACAGAGAGAAATAACAACATGGAGAA
>JAVXUM010000013.1:188451-202196 GCA_035590655.1 Pouteria glomerata | reverse complement strand
TGCTACAGTCTAGCCATAAACTCGGGTCAAGCCCGGAGCACAATGGGTTAATGTGTATTGCTAAGATTTATAATATTATTACGTTTAATCGTATTTACCCTCAAATATTAAAATTTAATAAATAAAAGTTCATATTCGTATAAGTTAAAGTCACACTATCGTATTAATTAATAACATGTGTATAATATTATTATCTTAAATTATTTACATTAATATAAGGAAAAATATAAATTTTACTTCACGGGTTTTTTTTTTATATCGGTGATAGACCTAAACTTTTAATTAATTGTAATCTCTCCTCTCGTTTACTATTTTACCCCTGCATTCATTTTTAATTGTCTAATTCAAGAAAAAAAAATATTAGTAAGAGGAAACATTATAACTACCCTTAATTGTCGCAAGAAAAAAAGAAGAAGATAAATTCAAATTCTAAAATGAGATTTTAGATAAAAAGAAAAATTAGTAAAATTTTTTCACAAAAGTACTATCAAATTTCTTTTAATAATTATTTTAATTTATTAAATAACGATTAAATTTTCGCGAAGAGCAATTGCAAGCATAGAAAAGACGAAAGATCGTGGAGAAGGGGAAAAAGAATTAAAGAAAAGGAAAATAATGTGTAGTGTGTGGTTTTGTCCCTAATATTAATTAATTATGAGGGTATTTGGGGGGTAAAATTTTTTGTAAGTTTTGATAGTTTTTTATTAAAAATTGTTAGTAATAATTTTTGGTGTGTTTGGTAAATCAAAATAAAATTTTTGGTAACCTTTGACAAATTTTAGGTGTTTGATAAAATTGTTACTGTAGCATAGCAAAAAAGTGACAATTTTTGTGTATTTGGTAAATCTTTTTTACTGTAACAGAATAGAAAAATTAGAAGAAATGGAGTCCGTGGTCATATCAAATTACTGTAGTAGAGTAAAAAGTGATAAAAATTATTGTTTCTCCAAACAATAAAATACTATAGCAACACTAACTTTTAAGTATTTTTTATTTTTTGTTTAGCGTTCAATCGCACTTATATATGAGTAATATAATTGGCTCCCGTCAACTTTTTGAAAGTTGAAATTATAGTACCATGTTAGTCTGTTTATATATATGTATAAAATCATATGAATCATCACATGTAATTAGGCCAACTAATGTGTTCACGTAAATAACAATAGTATAAGTGGGTAATAATTTCTAACTCCCACAGAATCTAATAACGCTTGCTGGGAAAGAACATGTGACGCAGTATAAATTAAGAATAAATTAACTTATTTTATGACAAAGTTAAAATTTTAGGATTCATCAAGAGAATTAACAGAAAATTTAAGACATAAATTTAAAAATTGAATAATAATAATTGACTTGTATAAACAATATTTACAAAAATTCTTATTTATAGGAAAAATTAATCCTAATTAAAAAATGAATAAAATAGATCTAAAAGAAACTAAGAAAACTAATTTTAATTAGAAAAAGTCTCCTAAGAGTCTTCCAAATTTTATTTGAATTACAATTAGCTTTTTGGTCAAAGATAACTAATAAAATTTTAAATAAAGTAGGAATAAAATTAATCTAAAAGAAAATAAGAAATATCAAATTTGTCCATCATCAACCAGAACCGTAGATGTTATATTAAGTATGGATTTGACAATCATAATTAGTTATTTAATTTTTTTAATTTTTTGAAATAATTACATTTATCTTCTTACATTTTTAATTTTTTTAAATTATGAGAGATAAAAATATTAAATTAAAAAAATAAATAAATTAATTAAAAAATTATGTATTAAAAATTAATTTTTTTTCTTTTTTCAAATATATAAAAAAAATTAATTTTTAAAATTATTATTAACTAGAGAAAAGGATAATTTTTTCCTAATAAACCCAATTCTTCTTGAATATTTGTCCTTGCTCGCTGTCCTTATCTCCTTAATCTACAATTTTTGCTCTATCACCCTTCTCAGGAAGCGTTTAGAAATATAATTTTTAGTTAAAAGTTACTCGTTATAGTTTTTGGTAATTTTTTATAATTTTTTAATATTTGATAAAATTTGTGACAACTTTTAATAATTTTTAATAACTTACGAGTCTTTGATAAAATTTTTAGTAATTTTTGTATACTTAATAAAATTTTTAGAAGCTTTTTGAATAAAACAAATTATCATAATAAAGTAAAAAAGTGACAAAAATTAATATTTTATCAACCACATACTTTATGACTTCTACTAGGCTTTTACTTATTTTTATGCCACCAAGATGTTTATATCATCCACCCTATAACTGAAGTCACCATCATCCACCAACATTCATCGACTAAAAAACCCCATCAAACAGCCGTTACTTTCTCTCTTAGCTTTCTTCTAGAGATGGAAAATGGCCGGGTCAAACTTGACTCCCGTAACCCGGTTGCCTGTCAGGTCGGGTTAGGATCAAGAAAATTTACTCTTGACTTGCTCCAAGTGTTTCGACTTATTTTTTAATATTTTAATAAGTGAGATAGAGTAACTTAAACCTAGTCCGAAAAACTCGTGCCAGGTCAAATTAAGATTTTACGAACAATAAATTGGAGATAGTTTAGGTCAGATTGCGACAGAATCGGTCCATTCTATTCCATTTACATTATTACTTTATTTTCTAAACTTCTGTTTGATTTATTAAAATTTATTAAAATTTAATTACTTTTAGTATTTTTTTAATTAAATTTTAACACATATTACTTTTATGTCAAATTAATTATATTTTTATCAAATTTTTTCCTCTCTCTCTCTCTCTAAGTTCTCTTTTTATTTTTTGCTCTCATTCTCCTATATTCATAAGCTCATTGTTGTCTCTATTTAGGTGGTTGGTAGTTGAAATCTAGGGTGTGCAAGGGTTAAGGATGTGGCAGTGGATTAGGGGATTTATGGGGTTGGGCTGTCGAATTTGGGTGCAAGAGTTAGTATTGGAATTGGATGAAATTATGGGTGTCAACGGTGAAGTTTATAAAACCATAAAGGTTAAAAAGATAAAAAAAAAAAAAAAAAAATTAAAACAGAGAGAAATAACAAGATGGAGAAGAAGGTGTTGTAGAGGAGAAAGAAATAGAGAAAAGTGGTTTAACCATTGCTAGGGTTATGCAGATCTGATGACTCAACGGCCACGCAAACCAACTGCTCGTGCAAATTTCGCAACCAAGCAATTGATGACTCAACAAATTGGGGATACAGTCGGATTGCTCTTCTTTTTTTGCCCTAGGACCGCATCCTTGCACAGGTTTCCCTCTCTACGTATGCGTAAATATAGTCGTTTGTAGATGCTTTATATCTTTGTATAACTTCTGCAATAACTAGATTGTTTGTAACCTTGTACTGGACCGACATCTCTTCTTACATTAAATTTTTTCCCTTTAATTTCTCTTCCGTGGCCTTGGATATCATCCTAAACCTCGTGGATCAAATTATGCTAATGCTTTTTTTTTTTTTTTTTTAATTACACTCTCGCAGTAGCAGAGGAATGCATTTTGGTGTTTCATGTAATTGTCTTACAATTTTAAGATTTAATGAAGTTAAAATATGTTAGTAAAGATAATTTAGTCGTTATTTGAATGCCAAGATGGGTGTGATAATGGGAAAATATTGGATCAACCGCATATGTGAGAGGGTAGAGACCGGTAGATGTGTGAATCAGAAAGAGTTGTAACATCTAAATAGTTGGTAATGTGAGGGAGAGGTGGTAAAACAATACTAACGTGGATAGAAATAGTAAAGTAATATAAAGTTTAATGTGGCTTAACAAAGAAATGATTCTTAATTGAGTGGAATAAAAAAAAAAAAAATTCCATGGACCCGGTCTCATTTAGCTGGGAAAAGATTGAGTTTTTTTTTTTTTTTTTGTAATTTCTTTAAATCTTCTAAGGCCTTCTTTTGGTGAGTCTATGTGGGGTTTAAGGGTGATATTTATTATGTAAACTTAAGGCAATTTTCATTACAATCCCTTTTATACTCGTAATTGGTAAAACATTAATGTAGTGTTTGGATTAAGTATTTGTCGAAGGGAAAAAAAAAAAAAAAAAAAAAGAAAAAAGAAAATGAAGGGGAAAAAATAGTAAAATAAAATAAAAAAAAATAAAAGATGTTAAATTTTTTTTTATTTGGTTATAGATTTGATAAAAATTGAATAGATATTCGTAAAAATATTTTAAATTTCTGTTTAATTAACTATAAAAAGTGAGTATACATAAATAATTTCATTTTTCAACCATTTCCTTTTTCATCTAAAAATCCACGATTCAAGCACACCCTAATTTCAAAACGACATGAAGTTAGTTCCTTTTTAACTGATTAGCCATTTAGTATTGGCTGGTGTCAACTCAAGTTGTTTTCTAAATGTGGTAACCAACCAATCATCAATTCGATGTTAGTCATAGAATGTAAGTAAATCTTTTATGTTTAATTTAGTTATTTTTGTCAAGTTCCGAAACTTAAATGTGATGTTGCAAGGTTTCTTGTAATTAACAGGATGTAATCATCTTTACCTTTGTTATTTTCTGATATTGATGTTTAAACACTTGAAATGGCAGAATGAATTACACCCAATAAATCATTTTTTGGCATCATTCCGCATATTTGTTGAAGTCCAGTGTAATTTCAGTATATTTGTTCGATCGATATACTAGGATGCAACTGAAGAATAGATAGCAAAGTTTATGGTTAATAAATGGTTCGCTGTTGTCCCTCTCTCTCTCTCACTATTTTCTTTTCTGATGCCCCATTCTGATCTTCTCATTCATCTTGTTTCTTATTATTCAGCTTGAATTGTTGTCATGTATGTAACCTTCTTTATTATTCACCTTGATTTTCAGGGTTTCCCAATGGAGGGCTCAGAAGCACAAGGACAGCAGTCCGACCAGATTCCCGAGAACATGCCGGAGAAGAAATGAGAAAATCATGAAGAAATTAAAGCCGTCTGGGAACAGACTGGTAATGTATCTAATGTCTAAAATGGGCCTCATTGGACTCGGTCTTTTTGGTTACTTTTGCACTGATTGCAGGTTACTTTAGCGTGGGCTGGTTGGGTTCAGTGGAAGGGATTATAATATCGTCAAAGTCAGTGGAGGATCTAAGGTGAAAATATTACTGTTTACCGAGAAGATATGAACAGCACCAATCTGCACACCGGTTCAATTTTTGTCGAAGAGGATATATATGTAGTTGACACAACTGGAATTGAATTGATCAAATTGCTGGACCCTGATGAAATTTTTTTCGGCCTTGAAATCTACAAATGTCTAGGCATTGTTGTTCTCAAGTGATTTGATTTCAGATCTTTCTTGCATTTTTTTATTTTTTATTTTTGGGTATTATTCAATAATTATTTAATGCATGTGCAGAAAAATATTTCCCAGCCGCAGAAGGAAGGAAGAAATTGCACTGAAAGAAGGAAGCAGCAAAAAGTTGCAAGGCTAAGCAGAGAACTAAAAGATAAGAAGCACCCCTTTATTTATGTCCATTGATAAACGTCAAATGGCAGACGAAGTAGACGTAGGAGGAGCATTAGGGTTGTGGTACCAGTTCGATTCCTTGTCGAGGCACGTGACTTGGACCACTTCAATTCGTTGAAACTCTGTTGACCTTGGCAGCCAATTACGTGACTGACTTCTTGAGGCCAGTAAAAAGTAGGACATTTGTCGATCTCTGGGAGAGTTTAAATTTAGAGTGAGTCAAAGGATCCTGCTTTGGATAATTTCTCCCACATCAGAATGCACAAGAGAATCAGGTGGCCAAAGAAAGCGAAGGTACACGTGTATTCTAGCCTCTATACCAATGGTGTCTATTTATGATCATTGATACGCACTCCCTTGCGAGTTTAAGACGTCACATTCTTGAGTCAGCTGAAAAATAACTGGCGTTTCGCTTTGTATTGAGGCGTTTCTATACATATATATATATATATTATATGTATTACGTGGCAGTGGCATCTGATACCTGAAATCTACAAATACGTGTAATTTCCATGCTATGACCACATGAATGAAGAGAAGATGGACATCCACTACCCAAGATTCCAACCACTAGGGATGAAGTCTGTCCGACAAAGAAATGTGAAAATGTGTAGATTTCCTTCTGGAAGTTCATGAGATATTTGAATATATAAAATTTTAACAATTAAATAACTTATTATTTTAATGGAAAACTTGATTTTTATTATTTCATTAATATTTCGTTTCGGTTTTTTTAAAAGAGAAACAACATGGAAAAAGAAATAAAATAATATATATATATATATATGTCAATGAGAGTATTGCTAGATGTATGGTGTGTGTAATATCTATATAGTCTTTTCTTGTGAGCAGAAAGGACTCCTGGATCATAAGCTTTAACTCTACGAAGATAGCTAGAAATTTAACCGTGAAAGCAATAATGGGTTGATCAGCAACTTTTGACCGTGAAAGCAATTAAGTGAGCAGAATTAATTAGCGGCCGCATGATCCTAAATTAGCAGATATTTTTTATTTTTCTGTGTCACTTTGGCAAAAGGAGCTGCTTCAGGTTTTCTTTATAGTGAAGAAAAAAGTTGACTACTGGGCCTTCGATCCCATTTCCATTAGGTAATTTCTCTAAAAAATATGAGACCTGGTACAGTAATATTAAAAACTTGTTAAAAGTGGAAAAGGATCTAAATTTTACACTTTAGCGCGAGTATTTTACGCTACAGCAATCGATCTTTTAGTGGAACAGTGAGAGATTGTCGGCGGATAATTTGCAAAAACTTTTCTCTGAACCGACAATTTGATGCTAATAACTAGGCTCCTTCCTGTTAGGGTTGAGGTGCTGTTATCAGCCGAGATCAGGCTATCTAAGTCTTCCTAATTAATTTTTCTCTGGAGAAGTCTCTTTTCCTCGTCATTCCATCAGCTTTCGGTTTTCTTGAACTGAGCTGGATGCGAATCTTTCCACGGGGGGGAGAGGAGGAAAAAAAAAAAAAAAAAAAACAACCCATAATTGGAAAAACCCAACATTTTTTCCACATCAGCCAGATGCTCCAATATGTCTCCGGTCAACTCCTATAATCAGACAATGGGCCGAGGTGAAGAAAACACGTGTAATTAAGAAAAGCAACACTATATATATATATATTACTGTAATAGCCTTAACTGGGGACTAAAACTAATTGGTAGTAATATAACTTCACTGCAAAACATTGCTGCATTCCTATTTATGATCTTCCCAAGACAAACCAAAATTATTATGCGTTTTATGGTTATAAATGTGTGTGTCTGTGTATGTTGGGGTTATTATGCTGCCACTTGAGAAATTAAACGACCCCAAGATCATCACTTTTTGCTTGTAAATGCTCTGATGGCCTACTTGCTGTATAGATTTCAGGTAGAATCGGACAATTGCAGTCCTTTTCAACCAATGATAATGGGTAATTTGGGAACTTAAATATCTTTGAAAATATTTTTCTGCTTTTTCCGTCTATTTTTTTCCCATGTGCAAACTAAGCATTAAGCCACCTTAGTCCTCTATAAATAACTTTCATCAGAGCTCAGGTTCCTTACAGCCAAAACCTCGACTACCTTCACAAACTTCACATAAAACATATTTATAGCATTTACCCAGTATATATACATATATATATATATATATATTTCTTCTTCAACTAACTTCTAGTACAGGGAATTAAGATGGATAATGCAGTGATAAGGATGGGAGCCGAGAAGCCAGTGGTGATCTTCAGCAAGAGCAATTGTTGCATGTGCCACACCATCAAGACACTGATATCCAGTTTCGGGGCAAACCTTACAGTTTATGAGCTGGATGAGCTCTCAAATGGACAGCAACTGGAGAGGGAGCTGCTCGCATTGGGGCGTCAACCAAGTGTACCAGCTGTGTTCATAGGGCAAGAATTGGTTGGGGGTTCTAATGAGGTCATGAGCCTCCATGTTAAGGGCAAGCTAGTTCAATTGCTCAGACAGGCTAAAGCTATATGGGTATGACTATGAGATCAAAATTAATAATTGCAACCCCAAGTTCTACATGCAATCAATTTGAGTAGGGTGGATATGTAAAAGAACTAGGAGTGAGCCACTTTTTACTGTGCCAACTTCTATAAAGAGCTTGCCTTGTGCTGGATAATATACTACTTAGCCACTTACAGTGTCTTCAATGTGTAATCCACTATTTATTTTTGTTCAGTATTCTCACCGAAAGTGGCGTGTTATGTACAGTTGATTGTCGACCATCTATTCAGTAAAAATCACGCTAGAACGTAGGACCCAGAAAGATGAATGAGCAAGAATGCACAGTAGTGACAATTATGACTATACTTTCTCTCACTGAATAGAAAGGAGGAGGAAATGGGATATTTAACTGTATTTATGCAGTTGAGCATGTGAATTGATATGCTGCCACCACAGTACCAGCTGATTAGATTGACATATTATTCCAATTGCACTGCAGACTCTGCAGTACCCAGCTGGTGGACAAGGAATTAAACCCCGCGAGAATGACAATGTTCTGAACTGATAATCAGTGATAAAGATAATTCTTAACTTGAAAAGTATATTATATAAATGAACACATGTAAAGATCCAAAGGACAGATAGACCATGAAGGTTGGAGTCTACAAATATTCAGACTCATACTATTCTTTTCCATCAGTACCAAGAAAATCAGTTGTATTCTTCTTCTTCTTCCACAAAGACCGCCCAGGGACAGACACTTCAATCAACCTAATCTCTGCAGTAACAAAATTGGAGGATGCTCTGCCCCAATAACAAGCTAAAACAAGCAGTTCACACCTGATTTGCAATCTTAACATTAGAATATTTAGCTTCACAACTGAAGTATTAAGAACTTACGCATCAAACAGGATTCTTCTCATTGAAATTATTAAAGAAAATGAAGAAATGACTGTTCCATCATCGATGAATATAATCTTTCAAAACATCACTATTTCGTTCTAGGTTTGCATTCCTTCGCCAATTCTCTATTGCTCTCTTTACCGTAGCATCTGCCTTGCGAATCTCTTCAGCAGAGAACTTGTGTTCAATAATTCCCAAAGGTCCAGGCTGTAGTACCTTAACAACGGTTTCCACCTCCTGTTCCAGCTGCCTGAAAAAGAAATACAATGTAAGCTTGGTCAAAATCGATAAGATGAGAGCAAGAGACAAGTTAATATTTAACAACTCAAAAGCAACATAGAAGCTGTGCCAAAGGAAGGTGATTGCATATAGAGCAGACTAGACAGAGGATCCCTGCAGCTAACCCAAGGAGTTGAGACTACGGTCTCAAACTCCTCAACGTCCTGAACCTTGAACCATGAGTGGTGCAACATTAACTTTTATTCTGTGCAAGATTTGTGTACAACCTCTTCTGCAGTAAATAAGCATGTAAGTATCCAGTATAAACATAAGGTTCTTGCTTTAAACAAAACACTGCATGTATCCACCACGGGGCTGTTCTGTTTTCCTGCTAAGCAGCAAAATATTCCACACCTTCAAAATCAACCAACCATGGCCAAGCAATGGTTTAAATTTCCACAAGAGAAGACCTATTTCACTAAAGCACTTCTTAAGTTGTATGTTTTAGAACAAAAGGAGGTACATTTATGGAATGTCCATTGACATGTTTCAGAAGCTCTCTCCTTAAACCAAATAAAAAGAATCAAATACATCGATGAATAAAAGAGTTACAGTTAACAAAGCACATTCCATTCTCATGATGTCATCCCTGGTCTAGAACACTCCGTGGTGCCTCACAAACTATGACATCAATGCCTTCCATAGAACAAATATCCTCATATGTATTTGCCTAATGCATTAGGTTTTAAAACTTAATTTCTCAAACCATGAACCTGATCAAACAATTCCCTGACCCAGTAACACCCTAAAATCGCCATTACAAACTATGTTGTCAGTCTCAAAATTCTAAAATCATCATTTGTAACAACAATTACTGATACTCGAAACCCATAAATCTTCATTTGAAAAGACTATTTCTAATTCTCCAAATTCCTAAAATCGCCTTTCCAAACAACGATTCCAGAAAACTCAAATTCATCATTTCAAATGACGTTTTCATCAAAGTCTCTTTTAGTAGATCTTGCAGATGTGGGGAAGGAAGTTGCGGCAACAATGGCCTTAAGCACGCTGGACTTGCTGCTACTGTGGTTGCCGATGGCGGCCACTTGAGGCAACTGATTCTTGGAGAGGTTGCCGCCAACGAGAGACAAGATATCTTGGAGCTCGTTAATGATGGGAATGACAGACAAGCCAATTGAGGAGGGTTTGGACACGGGAGAGAAAGAGTGAGCGAAGTCATCGGTTGAGTTAACTAGGCTAAGTAATCATCTTTCCAAATGATGATGAATGGGTTTTGAGAATCAAAAATTGTCATTACAAATGATGATTTCAAAATTTTGAGATGGTGAAATTGTCCTTTGGAACTAATATTTTAGGGATTGCTAGTTTAGGGAAATATTTAATCAGGTGAAAAGGTTGAGGAATTAAGTCTTAAAACCATCCTCATGTTTACAACATCCAAGTTCATCTCCTTCAACACAACTCACCATTACCACAAAATTTCAAACTCATCCTATCTACTTCTTGGCTAAAATATGTATGTGTATGAAAGTGTACAAAATTTCTTAAGCAAGAAAATTAACAACCATAAAATTTTCCTCCCTTCCATTTTTTTTTTTTTTTCAACTAGAGCATAAAAATCAATTAGCTTTATAAATTTTGTTTTCTTCCTTTCTCCTTCCCTTTTGCATTGTAAGGACCAAAAACGAAAAAAAAAAAAAAAAGCAATAGATGAGAACAGATTCTTAATTAAGATATTTTACATTTGCAGCTAGGCTCTGGGTTCTTGTTTTCTAAAACCTACTGAACTTCATACATAAAAATACTTATACGCAAAGAAACACGATCATTTTCGACGTAATATTCAAGCACAAACCCTAACGGACTCTCTGATTCTAGAGGCAAATAATGACATCAGGAATAAAATAAAAAAAAGAAAATGTCTATACATATATATATATAGGTACAGACTACCTGAAAATCCTGGAGAAGGGTAAAGAATTTCCTAGCCTCGCAAAAGACATCAGCATTCCAGCGACGGCAATACTATTTTCCTCCGGCACGCGGATGGATTCTTCGAGAAAGATGTAGTTTTTAACAGAGACCAAACAACACCCTCTCTAAGGGTCCGAAATTTGACCGACCCAAGAAGGTCGGTGCTCTCAGCTATAGATGTGTAACGGCGCCGTTTTGAGTTTCTAAGTATACTCAGATATTTTTGACCCTGATAGATTTAAAATTAAAAAAAAAAAAAAAATTGAATCTAATTATTTAAGAAATTTATTAAAAAAAATTACTTAAATATAAGTTTGACAGTTCAAATAAAAATTTCTTAAAAAGTTTAAGAAGTTTAAATTATAGTAGCTTAAAATTTTAGACTTTATATTCCTTTATTTTTTATTTTTTTCAATATTCTTTTACACCAAACATACTTTAAAAAAATTATTAAGATTTTACTACAAACTTGTCACAAAATTAATGTTAGGCCTAAGAATTTGTCCTTTCAACTCTAGTGGCCCGTTTTTTTAATTTATTTTATGGGTGACATTGAGCAGCATTTGGCAACCGCAAATTTGAATAACTTTTGGTAATTTTTTATTAAAGTTATTAATTACAATTTTTTGTGTGTTTGGTAAATAAAAAAAGTAATTTTTAGCAACTTTGAGTAGCTTTTAAATACTTGGTAAAATTGTTACTGTAACAGAATAAAAAAGTAGCAATTTTGTGTATTTGGTAAAATTTTTTACTGTAACAGAATAAAAAAGTGGATCAATTGTCATATCAAATTAATGTACCAAAACAGAAAAATAATAAAAATTATAATTTTATCAAACGCTAAATTATTATAATAGTACAAACTTTTAATAATTTTTTTTGTACTGCCAAACTTCTCCCGAGTAGCTGTTAAAATCTCCCACCCTTAGGCACATCTTTAGGATACAAATTTCGATTGAGTGCCTGCCCTTCCAGACTCCATTACACAAAAATCTCACTGAACGCAACACAGCACAGCACAGAGTTCACTCTCAACACAACTCTAAAATAATACTATACAACAAAACACTCACTCTTTCATAAACACACATTCATAGTCATGATACAGAGTGGCGCCTTCTCTTCTGGAACAAAAGCCGAGTTTCTGAACTAACTTTACCCCCAAAAGGCCTAATATCCTTTGTCCGAAAGAGGGTATTGAGCTTGCTCAATTTTTTCGTGAACGACTTGAATAACTTGTTGGCCGGATGCGATCTCACAACAAGCTCTTGTTTCATCGACACGTGGTCTTTCTCCAAGTCTGTCAGTCTCATCCTCATCCTAGCAACTTCCAGCTTCAATTCTCTGTTCTCTCTTCTCACCGACGCATAGTTGTCTCGTGGTGAGATGCATCCGCTTCCTGCTCCGCTGCCTGATCTTTGTGGGAATATTTGGCCGTTGACAGATCCGAAGAAGAACTGGTTGTGACCCCCATTCATGGCGTTTCTGAGCCTGATTTGCTCAAAGTAGAGCACTTGGACTGCCATTTGCACTGGTAATCTTTCGTTTTGGGCTGCATGAGAGCAGGCTTCCTGGGATAGTTTCTGGCAGTCAATGGTTTTGCAGAGTCTATAGCGCTCCGAGTCCTTCAAATTTGGATGAACCTGTCAATGTGGGTTTATAGTAAAATTTAAAGCCTTGAAAAATCTGGAGACAATATATAGAAAGAAATTGCTACTATGCTATTCATCTTTCCTTTTTTCTTTTCATAAATTTATTCCAGAATGATGTGATAATCACACGAATTGCTGACCTTGAGAAAGATGTCCACGGCTCTGTACAATCCATCATTCACTATACGAGCATGGTCTGGTAGTAATTCTGCCAGTGCTATGAACTTAGATGGCATCAAGTTTGAATCGAGTGCAACTTCTGCAAGATAATTGTCCAACAGTTTTGACACCTTGAGGAACGAGCTTTGTTTAGGAGATCCAGAGCTGTCAAAGTCGTACACCATTTCACTTTCATCCCTCAAGTGACTGTCCTCCTCATCATCCTCATCCAAGTTCAAGAAAATGGAGAAGATCCTCTGGATCGAATCCGTGTCATAGATGGGGCTATGATTGTTTCCATTGGAATTTGCAGGAATGAGTATGTCTTCGAGTATTGCCTGATCCAGCTGCAAGCCAATTCTCCTCTCTAAATCGGATCTACAAGAAGCAGATACCGATACTGCTATTGCAGACTTCAACAAGCTTGAGAGAAATGCCATTGGAACTGTACTTTTTCTTGACTGTGTTGGCAATAAACTGATAATGGCTTCAATGATGGCTCTTTGTTTCTTCTGCAGTTCCAAGTCCAAGAAATTTCCTTTCACCAATTGAGGGTCCCGAACAACAAGGCCTTGAAGAGAATTATGGGCATAATTTACCAGAATCCTGCCGATCATGTCCTGGTTAAGACCCTTGGTTTTCACTGCGGATAGAACGCGTTGGAAGAAATCAAGATTGAGCACCGTGAGAGACTTTCCCCACCAGTCTGAGGGTGTTTCTGTTTCCATACTTTGAACCGGTTTTGAAGGGAAGTTGTGCTCGAGCTTGGACAATCCAGATGTGAGTTGCTCTTTACACGCATTGCTCGCAATAGCATTGATAATTCTATTGATCAGGTTGATCTCTTCTGCAATGGGTAAGAAGGATTCACAGTGGTGAAGAAC
>JAVXUM010000013.1:156618-172129 GCA_035590655.1 Pouteria glomerata | reverse complement strand
TGTAATTTTTTCTAGAGTTGTAATAGGTGTGAATGTGTAAAAAGTGTTAGAGAAATTCAGAGATTTTGAGAGTTTTTCAGAGTTTTTCAGTGATATTCAGCAAGCCAAACGACCCCTGACAGAAGAGTTGTGTAATTTAAATTACTGAAAAAATAAAATCAAGTGTCAACCTTATATTTATATATTTATTATTTATTTAACTACAACAATTAATACAGCAGATGGTTCAACAGAATCAACAGCCCAAGAGACCCACCGAAATGAATTGAAGTCTTTACAGCGGAGCTTCCTTCAATCTCTTCTTCTTCAGTCACCTTCTTCTCTGTTCCAGTTTCACAATCGCCAGTTGCGATTACACAGTCGCCGCTTCAGTTTTACCTTTTTCTTGTCATTTTTTTTCGCTTCTTCTGTTAAGTTACCTAAAATCGTTTGTGCTATAACGAGTTTGGCTAAACTCGTCTATTGCAACTCGTTTGTGCAATAAACGAGTTTGATTCAAAGTTTAGCTTTAAATCACTTACTTAAAACAAATTTAATTAATCAAAAACGTTTATTCAGCTACCGATTTTCACCCTATTTTGATGTAATAGTTCATAATCGACCCAAAACTGTACCAATTAGTTATTATTTGCCCACTGCGGCAGTTCTCTCCTCTACAGTTTCTGCGCAGAGTTTGGTAGTAGAAGGAAAAGGATAGGTTATATGAAAGGAGGCAGGATCTGGTGCGTGCGATTTCTGATAATCTGACTGTCACCGGTATGAGGGGTAACATGGCAATTTTGTTTTCAACACCGCAAGGGCATTCCAGAAATGCTTGCTTGGGCCTGAAAACAGCTACGATTGGCCGAATCAGATCTTATAGGCCCAACTGGGAAGGGAACCACCTATGGACCTTCAATAAATTCGTATTCTCCTTTTCTTTTCTTTTTCCTCGTTTAACTTTTTAAATTATATTTATCTTCATTTTTTTTAAATTGAACTTTTATTCTGGGCCTAAAAACAGGCTATCGTGGGTACCGTGAAGGCATCGAACCTAATGACATTCAATAAATTTCAATTCTCCCATTTTTTTTTTCTCATTTGACTTTTTAAATTTTATTTATCTTCATATTTAAATTTAATTTTTATTTTTTAAGATTCGCAGAGAGAGGAGAAAGGGTGAGACAAATAAAAGGTTTCTCCCTCGCAAGAAGTATCGCATATATATATATATATGTATATATAAATTCAATAAAATTTCAACAAAAATAATGCCACGAATAACTTCACAATTGGAAAGCCAGTCAACTAATGTATAAAACTCTCTATTTCTAACATTCGCCTGATGGTTGAAGAACTCAATTGGAGCCTCACATGCACTCTATGTATGGCATCAGACAACCCCGCAGTTGGTGCCTGTGCCACAAAAAAGCAAGCTGGGAGCTCATCGCCGCCACTCCCTCCGCCTCCTGTTTCCTTGTCTATTATAGTCCCGGTAGCTGGGAGAATTCCATGGGTCAGGCTCGGATCTATATCCATAGCCCATGTTCATTCTGGGCTCCGGTGAGTTCCAACCGGACACATATTCAGTGGGTCTAACTGGACTATTCTCCGGGCTCCATGATTCAAACTCAGGCTCACCCAAAAGTTCATTTCTATCCCGTATAATCCTTGGCCGCACAGCTACTCCGACAAATGGATTATAATTGTTTTGATTAGTTTCAGGTTTCGAAGTCAAACCATGATTAACTCTCAAAGACCGAGAAGGAAGAGACTCATGTATGAGAGTCGGATGTGGATGTGGCTGTGCTCCCTGCAATGGAGGTGGCGGTGTTGGTAACGAGGGAGCTGCCGGGAATGCAACCGGTGGTGGCCTCTCTGGTGTATTTCCAGTAGTTGAGATTGGTGCAGGCTTAACATACCCCGAAGTTTGAACCTGCATTGACGGCAATGCTGCAACTGCCAAATTTTGGGGTAAAGGAGAGCCGCCATTGAGGGGAATAGTTTTTACGCATTGGACTATTTCTGAGGGTGGTATTTGTAAATTTGGAGAAATGGTGGCAGGATTCTGGTGTTGATGGGGAACTACTACCGGTGCCGGCGGCAGCGGCGGCAACTTTTCCGGCAAGACAGTAGCTGTCTGGGGTGATGAGTAACGAAGAATTGTCCGGTGAGCGAGATGTTGGGCCATCACGTTGATGGGTGGTGGTTCAGGCCGAACCAATTTGGTAGCAGGAACTTCTGAACTGGCAATCCTCTCTCCGCTAGCAATCTCACCTTGCCGTGAAAATGGATTCTTACTAACCTCTGGTCTCCACCCTCTCTGCATTCAACCCAAAAAAATAAAAAAAATAAAAAAAGAGAACAAAATAAAAATATATCAGTACGGCAACCCAATTAGTAATAATGACTATTAATTATAGAAATTGGGACGAGTTAAATTAATTATTGATCAATCTATAATCTCAACAGCACCATACTCCCAAACAGAAGCAAGCATAGCATTCACAATTTGCATTCCGCTGCTTCATGGGTTGCCCCAAAAACCAAAACAAGACTCCCAAAGGAGAGATTATGCTCAAAAACTGCGGACGCCTTTTAATTTTTATCTAGTATGTGTTATAACCATATTCGAACTACAAGCATGGGTTATTTCAGATGTCAGACACAGGACCCACGTATTTCACCCAGCATTTTTTCAGTTATTAAAAAAAAAAAGAGGCACCAATCAAACGGATGACATTATGAAACTTATTTATGGACGGACCTTTGCTCATTAATTCTGGGCAATCCAAGAGAGGAAAAAAAAAAAAAAAAGAGGAAGAAGACGACAACCACAAAATGATTGGGTAATAATTCCATGATTTCTCAAAAGTTGTACAATGTGTGCCAAAATCACGCACCGTTACAGGGTCGGAGGGAGGAGTTGGAGATGGAAGAGAAACTTGAACATTCTCCTCAGCTTTCCTGCCTAATCCAGCTAAACCCTCAAGTGAATCAACCCCATTGGCCTTGATCATGTCAAGCAGCTTCACTGTTTCCTCACTTGACAAGTTACCACTACGGCCAGACGTCAGTGCAAAAACCAATTCCGGGTTCTTTAGCAGTACAGCAAGCAACTCAAGGTCTGGTTCCGGCATGGCCCCATCGCTGCTCTGAGACGGCACAGTGGGAGCAGCAATTTCATTTTGGCGACTGGTTTCAGTTTCTTCGGGCGGAGAAACCACTACTTCCACACCATCAGCGTCAGGTAGCTGTTCAGTTGGAACCTCCGGGGTTAAAGTGTCGTCATACTCCATTTCTCGGTCCCAGGGTTCCTTGGGATCAGATGGTATTCCCTGAGAAGTTCTGTAAATAGTTTCCTTTTCCCTACGGATTCTATTTCTTTGAACTTCAACCTCTTTGCTATTCTCTCCGGTTCCAACCCTCCAAACATCTTGGATCCTCATTTCTGCATAAAGGAATCAAAGAGCAGAGTATCTGAAATCTGCATAATTTCATTTGAACATAACTGGGGCCCAAAAAAGAAACGAAGAAAAAAAAAAAAATAAGGCTCCAGCTAAATAGCTCCAGATTTTATTAATTCATGAATACATTTCAAATTGTCAGCATGCCCTTGCGAGTAAAATTCTGCTTTACGTGTTTGCAGAAACGTACATCGAAAGGATAGTGGCTGCCACAAAATGTAATAAATTGAATACAGAAAATTTAGCTTCCTGATAACTTTTTAAAAATAGAAAAACTGGATTTGAAGTTGAAAAGTTGCCGCAATGCCAACTTAGTCGAGAAATTGCCTTCCCACACTACCAGGGCAAATCATTAACTACCATTGAGAGAAACACAGTACGAAGTTAATTAAAAATTGACACAATTTAATTTGATTTTAAAATAAATAAATTACCTAACATTTTTATTTACTTGTAAATATTTAAGCATAAATATAAATAGATATGAAACTCGACTTCAACACTTTTTAGCACAAAGACTCCATTTGGAGCAACCAAAAAAACCAACATTTGGTGCTTTAAGTGTTTAAAAAAAATACTATAAGTTACCAATTTTGTTGAGTTGGCAGATTGTCAATAGACCAACTTTTGCTGAGTTGACGACCCAACTCAAAGTTACCATAATTTTCATCAAATACCTAAAAGTTATCAAAAGTTACTAAAAGATACTAAAAAATTCTATTTGCTTTACATAACACTTAAAAGTTACCAAAAATTATAAAAAAATTTTATTTGTTTTATCAAATACATAAAAAATTATTAAAAAGTTACTAAAAATTTGACTTCCAAAGAAGGCCAAATTGCTACCTGTATGAACAAGTTGACAACACAAATACACCATTAATACTCCCGAGGATCCAGACCTGGATAATTTTCTGTTTTAGTTGAATAAGCGTGTTTTGATGGACAACTTTCGGTTCCAAGTCGAACAAGACAAAAGTCAATTTTCATTTCCAGTTGAACCAAGATGTTTATCAGCTGTTCATCCACCATGCCATTGGAATTAAGTTAAACGACCTTGAGCTCTCCACGAATAGTTTGGCAAGTTATTTTCTATTTTATTGTGTTCAAGAGCAGAGAATATCCATCTGCCCAAAAAACCCCCAAAGCTCTTTCTTTTTTAATTTTTTTTTTTTGGGGGTGGGGGGGATCCATATGTATGTTTCAATGGTCATGGTTGGTACTGACAAATGTGACCCGCTCGCGTTGGACAAAGAAAAGAAAATCCAATATCAATCCCCGTTCCCATTGGGAAATTTTGTAGAGAAAAGCTCAAGCATTGATTTTCTGACACTTCCAATCCATATACAAGCTTAAATTCAGAATCAAACAAATCTAATGGTCCTTGAATTTTTATCTGGCGAAAGGTAAATGGAATTATCCAACTTTTGGACTGACAGTTCTGCAGGTGAAACAATATGTTCTCAATATGTTTGCGTGAAGAAATTGAGCAAAAGATCTGCGCTAAACTTCATGTAATACCAAGTCCCCACCCCCCCTTTTTTCCCTTTTTCTCCCCTTTAAATCTCATGCAAAAATAGCAAAGTTGGCATTAGCAAAAAGACTAACTGATGGCAAGCCAATAATTAAAAAAATTAATTCCATTATGTGATTTACATTAACCTATTATTGGCTTACAGAAAAGAAAGAAATCATTTGAATTCTACAGAAGAAACACCACAAAAATCATTTATTCATAAAGTGCAGGGACCGTGAGAAATTCTGCCTATAGGCCTGGCACAACTTTTCAAAGCCAAGCTGAGGCTACTCACTAGCAAAAATTACCCTCAACAATCCAATTTTAGCTCCATGAAAACAATTCACAATAATCAAAATCATTCATCACATAATCCAACCACATAGCAAAGCAAAGACTATCTGGACAGAAATTTTCTACAAGCTACCCCAAAATGTAAGAGAAACTTCATGGGGGTAAAGAAAAGGATATGTATAATGATCCACTGATATTAAAATCTTTGTGGTAAATTTACCTGATGCTAAATGTTGTAATTTTTGTAGTAAACCACATTCGAGTTTAGCATGTTCTTTTGAAGCCCACCACATATGAATTTACCAAGTTTATTTGCATCCAAATTAATTAATTAGAGTATGGAGGCTTTTTAGGTCATATTGTATTAGCAGGTTGGCCTTTGATTTTCCAGCAATCAATGTTTCCTACCCCAAATTGTTTATGCAAACAGGACTCATGCAACTCTAAAAATCATTTGGCAAACAGTAAAGATAACCAAAGGAGCACTAGAAGCAAATGTACCTGCCGGTGTCCACCATGGGATCTTGACCCTCTTACACTTCTTCCAAATAGGTTCGTCTGGGTTCAAATTAACCTTATTACTAAGAGGAGCTTCTTGATGAGAAGAAACTTCTGAGGGAAGCAACACAGACTCCTTGCGTTCCTCAACCTGAGGCCAAACATGAGCTTTGGAAGCTGAAGGCAAATTTCTTGCCTGAGAAGAGGAAGTTTTGGTCAGACCTTCGACCTTAACTTGGTGCCCTCCTCCAGAAGATGCACCAGATTTTTTATATTTGCTCTGCATGAATTGTGCACGAAGTTTTGCTTTTTGGATATCATCAGCCGATAATGGGCGGCCTTGACTTGTAGTTGCTGATTTTGCAACCTGCAAGCTTCTACCTGCTGGTTTTTGGCCTGGTTGTTCCACCAGAAGAACCTTTCTCCGTTCTCTAGTTTCTGTAGCTAGCTAAGGCAATTAACCCAAATTCTTCCAAAGGTTGAACAGAAATGGGAAAATCCCATGTGCACATATCTATTTTGCCATTTATAAAACTACTTGTGAAGAAAACAAAGATATTGCCAAAATATTCATTCAACACGCCACAATAACACCAAACTTGTTTCTGTTCATTCGACGTCTTTATTATTAAGTGAAAAGAAAATAAAATTACTTACTAAAAATGAATAGACACCACCTGCAGCAAGAGAGTTTTTTATGAAGGACACAACCAGATGGCTTCAAGAAACCTGGCCTAATATTCTTCTAGAATTAATAGTAGTGAGTTTGGAAGCATCAACTACCTTAATTACATAAACAATTAGCCATCCCCAAAGGCCTCTTAACACAATGTCTTCCAAACATTTGGCACAGGCCTTCTTGAACTCCTAGATCTACTAATTAATTAGCTAATATTTCCACTCAAAGACTGCCCGAATGTTGCAATTCATTTCGAGTGCAATGTCTCTTTGATTTCTCTTCAACATAGTCCTTTTTGTTAGACCATTAATTTTGCCTCTTTCATTTTCTATAGTTACAACGTTTACAACCCAAAGAGCAAGGCAGCTTATTAAAATTGATTCCTCACAAAAGTTGAATTGATTTAATAATAGAGATTAGCCAATCGGGCATTAATTTTCTTCATTATTTATAAGGTCAAATGCAAAAAATAAGTTAACTTGAATATCAAAATAGTTCTCCAAAACTAGTTATTCCCATGATAAATCACTAGCTGCCTTTATGTGGGGCCCATCATATTAGGCCACGCTGCCATGCATTGAAAGACCTTACATCCAAGATATCAACAGGAATTGATCCAAGTGGGAAAATATTTGTATGCCCTGCTCATAATGTAGAAATGATGCTACTATTCACTATTTGGCCCTTAACAGTAGGGATACGAGGGATATGAAAGTTACCCGTACCCAATAAACACCCACTTCACGAATGCACTTCACTCGTTCCATTCGTGGAGAGTATGAAAATACTAATAACAGAAACAAGTATTAAGATTTTAAAGTGGGGATGAGTATAACAATATCTACTCCATCCCATACCTATGTAAATACTTATCTATTAATCTATATATATATTTTTAATATTTATTTAATATATAAATAAAAAAATATATATATTTAATATATATATAATATTTATAACAATTTTTAATATTTATTTTATATATATAATATATAATTTATAATTATTATTATGTTTAGTGGGTAAACGGGGAGGGAAAATCCGTTAGTGACATGATTATGAGAGAAATTTTCATTTCCATAAACAATGACAGGAACAAGAAAGAGTATTGTTAAACGGGACGGGACGGGCCGGGCCGGGAAAAGCCACATCAGTCTTGTACCGGCTCAATTGACATCCCTACTTAAAGGAAGTACCTGTCACATCAAAGACTCGTGCCCTCTTATTGTTTAGCAATAACAAATAAATACAGTATTAATTAGTGTAAAGCGAATTAAATTGTTCGAATGATACTTCATTTCATCCCATGAAAATAAGGAGGAAAACCCTCCTGTAGAATTAAAAAAAACATACTTCATTTCATCCCATGAAAACAAAAAGGGAAAACCCTTGTGAATTCTATGAAGCGGCAAAAATTTTTAATTTTGAGAGATCGTGCCCAATGTTACAATGAGAAACATCCCAAAAAACAAGAATATAATGAGAACAATCCATAATTTCTGAATTAATCACCTAGTTCAGGAGCATCTGACAGCAATATGACAACAAAAAATTCAATGGTAGCAAGATTCCTGTTAAAGATGAATGTTGCAATGCCAGTTTTAGCGTAACTGGAGTCCATGTACCTCAGTATCTTGCACTATGACTACGCTTCAATGATATTGAACTAACTTTGTTCCACTGATATCTAACTAGACCAATAATTAGGTCATTCACTGACTTCCCCTCATCAAGCCACCCTCAGCACGAACAGCTCAAGACCTCTAGTTCATCACCCAAAAAAAAAAAAAAAAGTGCCCAGTTTTGGGGGGAAAATCTTTTTTTTTTTTGGTAAGTATCAGAGGGAATATTACCCCAAAAGAAAATTAATCCTTTGAAGTATAACAACGACATGAATGATTTCCTCATGGACTGCAAACACAAAAAATGAAAACAAATGTTAACCACCTTTGTGCAGTACCACATAGGATTCCTATACCTTAGATGATAACTTTAAATAGTTTGATACAATTAGATAATTTTTTTCAATTAATCAAGCATTTTATTAAAAGAGCATCCAGTGGATGCTGCAAAAAGAGACCCAAATGGTCAAAGCTTTATAACTCCTGATCACAATTAGAATGTTACACCATAGAATTGCGAAAAATATGGCCAATAATCTCCCTTCTAATTATTTTGTCATCCTTTTTTTATCAATTTATCTTTTCCATTCATTTTGCAAATAATCTCTTCACCATAAAAAAAGAAATAAATAAAATATATTAATTTTTGTTGCCAAAATTTCATATATAAAATTCATATAACTTTTAGTATATGTTTCAATTTGGGAATTGAAATATTTCTGCATAAATCTTATATTTATTACTTTTCTGAAGATTAAGCTCCAATAATTCAATCCAAGAATGGGAGTTGTACTGAAATTTTTAAACACATCATACTTCAAGGGGAAAAAGTGTGACTAAGGGTAATAATTATGGTAAGATAATAAAATTTTGTTATAATACAATTTGCTTCTTTAGTTATACTAGTTTTAATGGCCCCCTTCAAAACATTGCTAGTCCACCCCTACTTTTGAGGCCATGAAATAAGAAATGGATAATCAACACAAAAAATAAAACAACAGCAGCAGCAGTAGCAGTAGTCTATTAATCAGAAAATTAAACAGGAATTGGACCAGCTGCTAAACCTATCAAAATATCATCTAAGGCCCTTTAATTACTGTTAAATTAAAAACCTTGCGGAAAGGTTTTCCTGCCGGCATTCATTGGTAGCAAAACTAAACGGACCTGTGATACACAATTCCATGAGTCCAATCACCTCCAATAGATTTTGAACATTTCATAAACTCGGTGTGTTTTCAGAAATACTCGGAATATGTTAAAACAAATTTTATTCCCAGTCCTTTTAGTTCTCTTGAAGGATACAGAATAGCATAAAATTAGATTTTCAAAATACAAAAAATAAGTTTTTAGGATACGGGATGAAGATACACCTCGTATAAGCTTCTTACTAGAATCATCTGCAGATGCTAGGAGCAGTTTCGGGGGTTGCAGAGGTTCCAGTTTCCTGTACAATAATTTATTGTTTAATACTTCCACAGCAACCCTAGCCAAATTGAAGATGTACCTAATGCAACGACATATAATTTATATACACCTGAAATTCTCTGAACCTTCAACTGCGGGAGCAGGAGTATTTTCCTATTGGAGAAAGAAAATATAATTAAATAAATCCCACAAATCAAACATGCCTTAAGCAATAATTAATTGACCTTTATTAACCACTTATAAAGCTTAGCAACATATATACAAGCACTTACAGGTACATCAATTTTTGACTCCCATGATCCATCACCCATAATTTCACTAATGCTGCACATGGTCAAAAAGTAATAGTGGAAGAATAATTATATATATTCATCTTTCTTTTCACTTGGGTGGGGGCAAACAATATATAAAAACACGTTACCTCTGCTTCAAAAGCATCTCATCTTGTGCATCAGATGAAGATTTTACAGAATTGGGTTTCTTCATAGCTTGACTTCTTGCAAACATTTTGCTCCATCGAGACAACAGAATCCTTGCCCTATTTGAAATGTCTGATCTTCAAATCAGATAAATGAGATCCAAATATATGAAAAACAAACAAAAAGAACATGGGTAAAAGCACAAATACCCTTTGTTACATTTAGAAAGTGAACGAGGAAGAAAAAGGCATCTGTAACAAAACCATACCTGATGTCCTATAAAAACGCAATCTGTTAACACTTTGCAGTATGGCTGACATATGTACAGGGAGAGTTTTGTGCAGTGGGAGGTGACAAAGGACCTGTTAATGGGCCAGTGTGTAACCATCAAGCTCCAGTACAAGTTTAAAAAATTAAAACTTGTCCTGTGCAACCATTATATACCTTAAGTATTACATGAAGAACACTTGTCTGTTCTTCACTAGCTGCTTGACTTAACCAAGTTGCCAAAATCATCACACCGCCTTTTGTTAAGAACCTGCAAGCACATAGGATGGTAAATAGGTCTAGGGAGGCAGAAAACAGCCAGAACATAACACATTGCAATATTTATTAAAAGATGTGATGAGTACCAATATAGTACTGAGGAATTCTGAATCTGCAAGATCCACTCCATCAGTTTCACCTGCCCAGAAAATGTTTCTTCCTTCCGCATCAAATTAAAAATATTCTCCAGGAAATGTCTGTCAGAGTCTTCCATGCCAGTTAGAGCTTCATCCTGTGTAGAGCAACTGGGTGCTTCTTCACCACTGGCAGGCCCCAAAGAATTTAAGGGAACCGGATATACTGGCATTGTGGGATCAGTGCTCATTGGGCCCCCATTTTGCACCTCCTCTGGTGCACTAGATCTAAGAGCCTTCTCCCTTGACAACCTAACAAATTTCCGCACTCTTGAACGTTGAGTGGTGAAATATTCCCGAACCTATGAATATAAAGACAGGTGTGTATGTAATCAGTAATTTACATCAACAAAAACATAAAGCTGCAATAAATCCCAGTTGACATGCCAGCAACCTAGAAAAAACACTATAACTTTGCTTAAAGCCAACAACATAAAAAAAAAAAAAATTTAAAAAAAATCCAGAAAATATGCACAACTTAAAAGAATGAACATAAGACACCACCATGATGCATAAGCATGACCCTATCACCACTTAAGTAATAGCATTTTCTTTTTTTCTTTTCTGTTTTCCCCTTTTAGAAAAGAAAAGAACAGATAGAATGATTTTGACTTGAAACCCATTTTCGATACAGGACAAAACAAAAGGGAAAGTTATAAGAAACCTGTGTAACTGTAACACCAAAGAGAGCACTGATTTCCCGAGATTCCTTCTTGGTGATTGCATCTTTAATGGAGAAAACTGACTGCATATACTTTACAGCCTTAGGGTTTAGCAAATCTCTAGGTCTTTTGCCTGCCAAATCAAATTTTTTTAAACTTCAACATAACATATACAGAAAGACACCAAAGAATAATTATGGAAATTTCAATAATCACAGACCATGAAGGTGTCAATTGGAGGATTAGATCAACTATTTTAAACAAATAATAAATAGTTAGAGTTCATCGTCCAGAGAACCAACAAGAACAAGAAATGATTCTAAGCATTGGTAGTCCAACAAATAAATTATCCTGATGCAAGTACTTGGCATGTGTTCAAATTGGCTGAACAACCTAAAGTTACTCAACTTGTGACATAATTACCAATGTATATAAAGAATTCCATAAATACGTGGAATACAAAATTGAAGTTATACATCCATGTGCTGATATTAATTAAAGAATTAACATACAGACAATATGTTAGTTAACAATCCTTTCTTGTTTTTTCTACTGAGACATGTCAACATCAACCAAGTTCCAACAATTTGATCAAATCACGCGGGTAATTTTGCCAATAAGAGCCCAAAACCAGCACTGACCAATTTTAATTGACAAGGCCCCAGCTGCCTGCACATTAAGAAAAAGTAATCATGAGTAATCAAACTAACAAGTAAAAAAGTATAATCATTGTTGACATAGAATTCCTCACCACAAACAAAGGAAAAGACCGTAAAATAATCCAGAAGCCAGCACAACCACACACCAGTTCACTTAGTGTTAATTATTAAAATGATAATTCACACTAGGACATTCAGAACTCTGGAAGTGGTGAAAAACGAAATCAAGAGTTCAAGCTATTCAACATCACCGTACTAAAGATGCTTCAAATAATTTAATGTCATAGTCATTTCCAATGTCTTTCACAATGCTGCTTTTTATAGAACAAATATAGAAATAAATACTAGTAGAAGTTGCTTGAGATAATTCAATTACATTCCATGTAGTAACTGTTTGGATTAACTATTTTACTAGACCTATTAAAGTAACTTTTCTTACTATGATATTTGGCAAAAAGCTCCCAAAATTATATATATATATATATTCATATTTTGGAAGAAAAAAGCTACATAAAAACCCAACAGAAAAGTTACTGCCAAACAGGTTATCATTAATAGCTGTTTCTTAATAATTAGCTTTGCAGAAGATAACAAACCCAATGAATGAGTTCCTTGTAGTAATAGTGACCAAAAAAAATACACGACTTATGTGAACAAAAAACCTCTAAGAGTGACAAAGGAGATTGATGCAGAGAAATAGATAGCCTCTGAAGTTTTTGTAACCTAGAAAACCAATAGCCCAAATATTTGTGCTGTGCATGTGCCAAAAAATCTCGCAATCAATATCTAAGCATTCACTAAAACTTAGCGTGTAGTACGCCACCAATTTGTCTGTGACATCTAGATAGATTAACCCTTGACTTTTCTTCTTTTATTTTCCATATTTCATTGTGTGGAAGTTCGTTGAAGGGTTTTTGGAGGAAGTTAATAACATTTAACTTCACACTAACAAACCATCTACTCCAAAGATTCACTTCCTAAATTGAAAGACAATGGTGCTGCCAATGAACCTCACTTTTACAGCACACCATTTATCAATTTCCAGTTTAACACCCACTTGTCAACCAAACAAGCAAGACCCAAGGAACTTCAATCTACAGCTTTCGTGTGACATTGACTAGAGTAAATTAGCAATATTTAAATTTCCTCTCCAGCAGCCACACAAAAATGCCACATGGCAAGTTTGCAACTGTCTTTATGGAATTTCCTAAACATGAAAAATGCAAACCAAAAATAACAGAAGATTCATCATCAACATTTCAGAAATTTGTTCGCAAAATCAAATTACCGGATATTTGGCTTAATCAAGGTGCCTTTCATATATTTCAAAATCAAACGCCTTTGAACATTTCAAAATTTGATGCTTTCTATTATTTTCCTTCGAATCTTATACCTTTTTCCTCTGTTTTCTCACCAACCAAACACATGGTGAGGGGAAAAAAATAAAAAACAAATAAAGAAAGAATAAACGAAAGAAAGAACGCACCATTTCTTGAGATAGGGGGTTGACGCCAGTGAGTTTGCATTGCGCGACAACAATGTTCTGGAACTGATCGATCTGGCTGTGTAAAAGACCCTTCTGCGACTCCAACAATTCTTGAAACGGCGCCGTGGAGCGGGAAACGGCCAGTTGTAATTGGTTCTCCTTGGAGATAGAGGCCTCCATTATCAAACCTGCGAATTAAATATTCCGGCACAAATCGAAAAAATCCGTGCATTAGAATTCGAGACGATACAAAACTCTGATTCGTTCAGGGCGATAGCAAGGGCTAGGGTTTCGTGAATGCGACAACAGATCTTCAACTCGAGCAGATACAGAAACTAAAACAACATAGAGGATAGACAGATCGATCAGTCTTTCTGTGGCTCTTCGAGTTAAGAGTGCGGGAATGGGACGAAGCCAGAGAGCCGCGAGCGCAGCGATGAACCGTGAGCATTTTACCTTGTAATTGTAAGCTGATCCAAAGTCAGAAATTTCCTTAAGTGGCGCGTGTGCATTACGCGGTGTACGGGCCCCACCAGGGGTGCCATATATATACCCGGCCCTGTTTTGGGTGGATCGTCGGGTTGGACGGAGTGTCAGTTGTGGATTATAAACCAAAGCCCAACCCACATACGAAAGAAGTTTTTCTATTTGGGACCCATATCTATGTATGATTTATCAAGTGAAAAGAACATTTGATTTGATATTTGTATACATAACATGACTTAGAAGTGTCTGGTGGATGAGAGAGACTTTTTTGTTTGAGAGTGTTGTTCAAACTCAGAGCGTGAGAGATTTTAAATTTAAATTTATATATAATAGATATATACATATGTAAATTTTTTTTAATGAAAAAATTAATTATTTTTTAAATAAATAGATAATTAATTATTTTTTTTGACATTTATCTTATATCATCAAAATTTTACTTTTATTTGAGAAACAATAGTTGATTTGACATTTGTATACGTAGTATGGTTTGCAAGTGTGTGAGGGATGAGAAAGACCTTTTTGTTTGTGGTTAGTGTTCGACTTGAGAGTGTAAGAGATTTGAAATTCAAACTTACATATAATAAATATACATATGTAATTTTTTTAACACAAAAATTAATTATTTTTTAAATAAATAGATAATTAATTATTTTTTTGACATTTGTCCTATATCATCAAAGTTTTGCTGCTATCACAGCTTTTTCAATCACGTCACTTATATGAAAATATACTTTCTTACTCTTTCATATTTTGTTAAATATTTTTTATAAAAATTTTTAAAATTTGATTATTTATAAAATTTAAATTATACATTTAATTTTAATGTATTATAATTTAAAATTTTAACTACGTACACCTTTACATTTTTTGAGTTATAAAAATTAAGCTAAATAATTTGAATTGAGATATTTTTAACCTGAATTTGCTCAATGATTAAGATTATTTTTGTTTTCCTCTTCACTTTAGTTGTTTTTTCAATCACTTCATATAAAAATACTCTCTTACTCTAATCATATTTTATTAAATATTTTTTATAAAAGTTTTTAAATTAATATTTTCAAAATGTAATAGCATTTGTAATAAATTATAAAATTTTATATTTTTATTAAACACTCTATAAATACGTTATTCTCTTTTGATTAGTGATTTTTATTTTTACAATTTTTTTTATGTAAATTTATAAAACAAATTACATTTGAGTTATTATAGACTAAATTATATTTCTATACTTCTTTTAGTTTTTCTTTTTTTTTTTCTTTTATTTTCTGTCTACTAATATCAAATAATAAAGAAATAATCTTACTTTTTGAATGAAAGTAATTTTCTAATAGAAAAACTCATAAACATTATCACGGTCATCCTTTGGTATAATAGGAAAGCTCACACCAACAGTAGATCAGTACAATTCACCTCCCTTTGATTATTTAACGTATTTGAGTGGCAAACTTCCAACAGAATTAACTACGCATAGGAGACCAAGAATAGTCAGCCGTCACCAGAAATTCAATTAGCATACCAAGGAAGCATAAACAGAGAATTCCAGATAGAAACAAACTGCTCAACCTGTCACGCCCCGAGTCCGGGGACCCAGGGAGTGAGTGTAAAGCAAGCATAACATGACCACACATTAATACAT
>JAVXUM010000013.1:98719-112206 GCA_035590655.1 Pouteria glomerata | reverse complement strand
AATAGTGGATGGTTTCATGCTTTCATTAGATTACCTGTGTTGAATGGAAATGTTTGGATGATAGAGATAATGTGAATGATATTTATAACTGCACAGGTTATCTATTAGGTACCCTCCTTAAGTCCAGTTTTTAGGCCGTTATATAGCAGTTTTGTTTTGTGGGTCCACTATGTGTCTGCTACGTTAGCTCTGATCCGGTATCGTGTGTTTCATATTATGTTTGCTTCACACTCACTCCCTGGGTCTCCGGACCCGGGGCGTGACAAGATCACTCTATTAGTCTCAACTAAGTTCTGAGTAACTACTCTTTAACCTCGCGGGATCACTTGTAATAAGGATGGAGTGAGCACTATTACCCAGTAGGTAGAACCGTACAAGTGCGCACGAGTGAATAATAATAAAAAATGTAACTCATAACAATTTCCACAAAATATGATATGATAATGAGAGTGTAAAGCAATGACCAATGCATTCTTTAATATCCATCTACTTTCAACCTTATTTTGGGACATATGATGCTTAGTTAAGCACGTGAGGCTACCAATTGCACCGTTTACACTTATGACAAATATATATCTCAATATTTATCATGAGTAAGAAACCGAGTTACACCCCTATCTATGTAAGACTCAATGGAACTTAGTTACAGTACCCCTTGGCCTTTTTGTTTAGGAATTGAGTTATACCCCTAATTAGACATCTGTTTAATTTAAGTAGGGTTCAGCTATAGTCTAATGAAAATCTCAATATATATCATCTTAATATTAAAGTCCAAACTCTAATGACTAATATCTAGTCATATATATCGACTAAGGATTATTTGGTAATTTGAAAATCTCATTTTATCATTTTTCTTAAAATCAAAAATCATGTCCATATACATGCCTCGTCCCTTGGCACGTTAATAATATCAAAATGGTACACTTAACCAATTGATAATCATAATAACAAATCAAATGATGCAATCCTAGCCCCATGGATATGATATACTTAATCATATATGATTAATAATAACATCTCAACATTATAATATAGATTTGTTGTACTCAAACAATCCATAATAACATTTTATACTCTCAATATGTGCATAATCTCAACATATATCCATCATATATAATACTAGTAATTGCCCGTTTCTAAAGATACAGAAATATACTTTGGCATGCAAATAACTCAAACTTAAATTTATAAAGCAAACATATATGAAAAACTATAAATATAATCTATAAAGATAAAAATTACTAATCCAAAGATACCAAGGCATCCATACAGTATCTAATAAAAGTATAAAATTTTATTATTTATTACAAATATTATCACATTTTTTAAAATATTAATTTGAAAACTTTTATATAAAAAGTACTAAAAAAATAAAAGAATAGTGAAAGAGTATATTTTCATATAAAATGAGTGAAAAGACAGCCAGAGTAGAGAAAAAAAAAATAATTCTGACATTTAAGCAAATTCAACAATTGAAAATATTTCAAATTCAAAATTTTAAATTTTCTTATTATATAAATGACACAATGAGTGTAAAAATATATGTGTTCAAAATTTAAGTTTTAGGCACATTAAAATTAAAATTTTAATTTTAATTTTTTGAACTAAAAAAAAACTAGGTTCAGAAACTAGGCATGCTTAACTAATCATTGAAAATAAGCCTAATCAATAAATAAATCGACACAAGAAAATTATGTTTCCAGATATAAATAAAATCAACTTGCCTGATAGAAGTGCCAGTAGAACCCATATTCATAGTTTGCCGTAGTACATATAAAAGAAACTGTTAGCCTTCTACACTTACGAACCTCAGCTAAGCTAGTTCTCTAGCCTTGGTGCTTCCAAAGGATTCCATGATCCTCTTCGTGCATACATACACAATTTTCAATGGTTTCAACACCTCCAGTAAAATTTGTGAAATGGGCATCAAAGTTCTTGCTATATCCTAAACAGTCACATCCCAATAGTTTTTGATGAAAGGGCACACATTAGACCCAAAACAAATTAAAGAAACAAGAGCCAAAACTGTGAATAAAAAAAAGCATGTGGGAAATGTAATGAAAGTAGTTTTCCATTACAAATATAGATAATAGCATAATGCTCCAAGAACACAAACAAACACATCTTTCCTAATATCAAAAAATGAAAGATTATCTTGAAAGAACTTTCAATACAATTTACTATTATTTAAAAAAAAAAAAAAAAAAAATTGTATTAAAGAAGCATCAAGGGATACCCCCAAGTACAAAAAAGTCCTATCCACACAGCAAATCCTTTTACAAAAATTGACTTTATTGTTTGATAATCCTTTATTATTTATCTTAAAGTTCTATTGTAACTCATCACCATTCTTTCTCTCAAATCAAATTTATTGTAAGTGGTGCTTTCGGCTATCTGCCTTTGTTCTCTTCTTCCATAAATGTCTTGTCATGTTAATACGAATTGATGATGAATCTGTTTTGCAAATTGTGTCTGTTTTATTTACATCAAGGAACATAATGGGAATCAAATGGCATTTCAATTTTTGAGCAATGTATGAGTTAGGAATCTCTGTTGGTGTATGTATAAATTCTTTTAGGATTAAAAGGATCAGCTTTGAGTCTCTTTCTTGCACACTATAAGTTGTTTTGCTACTTTGTGTTTTTTCTTATCTTTTGTAAGTACTCAAACACTAATTATATAAAGAAGAAAACATAAAATATGCTTGTTACAAAATGACCTTAAGTACTATGTTGTGGATGTGAAAAGAAATTGGATTAAATCATGCTAATTATATAAAGAAGAACAAAACATGCAAGAAGCTTGTTACAAAATGTCCTAAACAACCATGTATTGGATAGGAAAATAAGTTGGGTTTAATCCAAGGAACAAGAATATTGTTTTAAGGAACAACAAAAAGGGTGAGAATATGCTCAGAATGGTGTCATTTGTAAATCCCATACTTTTTAGTTTGATCACCCACAGGTAACAAACAATTTATTTACAAAAAAATAAAAGGAAAAGGCATAATATTAAGAGATTTTCAATAATTAAATTAAAAAAAATAGTTTATCACACGCTAAGCTTGACAATCCTATATTAATTTTTGGCCTAAGACTAGCCTCTAGATGAGTATAAGAAATATAGCTTCCACAAAGTTTAGCACAGATTGAGAATGCATGCCAACAATTAGGAACTAGTAGGAATTAAAAGGCTGACCATTTAAGACAATCTTTACCTCGTACAGTTCTTGGATTATCCTTTTCTACTCTAGCAACCACACAAGGATTTCCTTGGCTAATGCTTGGTGGTGTAAAGCTTGTAAGGTGAGCAGCAAAGCTGCACATGGGAAAATTTTTTTAAAGTGACGTATTTCTTCATCCGTCATTTGAATGTGCGCGATTCCAGCTGCAATGTTGAACAAGGGATGTCAGAAAGGCCAATCATACTTTTGTGCATGAAACATTTTTACACAAGTTATGTACATGAACATTAAAAGGAAAAGTACATAATAGTTGTTCAAATATGAGGCAACAAAATAGGGAAATCAGCCTCAACTAATAACAAGGCATTTTTAATTAATTATTGATTAATGCATATGAAGTGAAGGAATTCAGCACTGACCTTACAGAAATATATAGCAATGTAATTAAAAATTGAATTCATCTTGATCCTCCTTCAAACTGATCTCGCAACATCTCATACTTTTTAAGCTCCGCAAGAGAGAGTGAAGGCGACAGCTCTCCCAAGACCTGCAAAGTTAAGCATCATAATCATGAGTAACATTTTCTCATTTTGTTGAATAGAATAATTGCAACTTCTTCAAGACAGCAACAAAAAATGTTGAACCATTTGATATTTAGGTCTCCTTCAGACATCACTTGTTCAAGGAACTAATATTGTCATACCTTCAAAAAATCATCATATTCGACAACAACAGAATCCGCTTGATCATTTGTACAACTTGAACCAGAACACGGATCTAAAACCTGCAATGTAATTAATAAACTTCACAAATTAACCATGGAATGGAAATGGGCCCATGCGCATGCAAAAGAATCCTATACTTAAACTTGACAAAAATGTCCATAGCTGAGCACTCAATGTTGGCTCTAATGGGAAATATAGGGAATGAAAAGAAAGATCTGGCGTTAAGGAGGCCAAGAGATGTAAACTCCAGTCTACGGATTATTCCTTTTAAGAAGCTTGGAAAGCCATCCCAAGAGAATGGGCTGCCAATCCCTGACAGTGTACAAGGAGGGTAGAGGTTATTGGGAGAACAGGCCTGCGCCCAATTTAATCACAGTGGGTTATCAACAGTATGAATAGATAATTTGTTGCTAAAGCATGCATGGTCGCAAGCACCACAAGTCAAATAGATGACAACAGCTCTCCCTTCTGCCCGGGAATATTACAATGGTGGCACGTGGGGGCTGTTGATTTCCGTGCTTCTAGTGCAGTCAGGTAGCACCAACTAGCACTTGATCCTAGCCAACAAACCAAAGCTCTGGAGCACCAAAACCTGTGTTGACCTAGAGTTAAGGGATGCAAGCACTGACCCCCAATCGGCCTTGCTCCTTGTCTGCCAAAACCAGGCAGACATCTAATGTTGGAAAGAAAGTGCTACAGCAAGCCAGAAGAGAATCCCCTCTAAAGCTTATGACCTCACCTTGGGAGGTTGTCATCTTAGAATTCCAAGAATCAACATACCACATGTAACAAGCTTGTGTTTCTATATTTTCAAGCAACAGCAAGCACGGAAGAGACTCACCTTGCGCTTGGCAGCATGAAACCAAGCATCTGCACACAGTGCGTACATGTCAGCACCAGTAAAGTTTGGGGGGCATTTCTTTGCTATTGAGTAAAGAGATACATCTTCGTGCAATTTGAACTTTCTGGTGAGAGCCTTAAGGACCCTGCAAAAATAGGAAGACTATTGCATAAGAATATAGATCAAATGTTTATAACACTAACGACCATCACATGCAAGGTAAGGATAAGACTAACCGCTCCCTATAAGATGGATCAGAATTAACTCCAACATAAAGGAGCTTATCAAATCGGCCAGGCCGTAAAAGTGCTGGATCAATAAGATCTGGTCTGTTGCTTGCTCCAATTATAAATAAGTCCTATTAAGCCATC
Organism: Pouteria glomerata; assembly: GCA_035590655.1. Taxonomy (NCBI): domain Eukaryota; kingdom Viridiplantae; phylum Streptophyta; class Magnoliopsida; order Ericales; family Sapotaceae; genus Pouteria; species Pouteria glomerata. The sequence continues at coordinate 107,085 of JAVXUM010000013.1, read as the reverse complement.
AAGAAAACAGGGTAATGTTGAAGAAGTGGTGGAGAAAATAAATGATTGTGAAATGGAAAATTAGTATTTTAAGTAGAATGAGGAACCTGGGTTGAGTCATTCAGACCATCAATCTCTGCAAGCATCTACTAACCAAAGGAGTTTTTGTACATCAGGCAACTGTAGTGAGTAACCAAATAAAGAACAATAAACAAAAATCATAGCATAATCATCATTACGTGTGAAACCACACGGTCCATGACACCCTTAGAATCTCCCGAAGCACCCCTGGCTGGAGCAAGAGAATCAAGTTCATCAAAGAAGATAACACATGGACATGTTGATCTAGCCTGCAAATGATGTGTAATGATAACAAAACTAGTCAGCTGAGGCATTATCCAGCAATGAAGCAATATTTTTCATTTTCTTATTATTTGCTCTTTTTAGATCACAGAAAGAATTATGACCAAAAAAAAAAGAATATATTACCTTCTGGAAAATGTCGCGCACATTTTTCTCAGACTCTCCTATGTACATGTTGATCAGTTCAGGTCCTTTTACACTCAGAAAATTCAGAGAGCACTCTGTTGCAACAGCTTTTGCTAATAAAGTCTGAGATTTGCATTGAGAATAACAGAAAATATTATGTAGTCCTTCATGAAAATAACACAAGACTTGACTTGCTGAGAATTAGTATGATTGAACTTACTTTTCCTGTCCCAGGAGGACCGTAAAGAAGAACGCCAGAGCGCTTGCGCAACCCAGATGAAAAGAGATCCTTGTGCAGGAGAGGTAGCTGTACAAAAACAATCAAGCATCAGAAAGATGTCTTTTGAAAGGACAAGAGAATAAATTACTTCTTCTTCAGGTAATTTTACAGGCAACATGCAGCTGCAAGAATAGGCATACATTGACAACAAAAAGGTATCAATTGAACCCAATGGTACCTGCAACCATCTCAAGTTTCACAGTTCATGTAAGACAGAGAAATCTTAATGGTTAGAAAATATACCTATCACACAGTTTCCCATAACCCTTATTTCATAGCGGGCAATTTCCCTTTACCAAGTTTAGGTTTTCCAGGATATGGATAAAGGCATCATAAAATATGCAGGGTTGTCATTCATGGGTGGGATTCTTAAATGCTATATAGTCTATATTGTTCTATAATTTTGTGTGTGTGTGTGTTTTTTTTTTGGCAATTAGAAGACCAAATAGAAGTGCACTCAACAATTAAAAAGGGGAAAAAAATACAGAACTTGTGTAGGAAATTTATTATAAACTTATAAAGAAATGCTTGTATATTTGGTGATGTGTGGTGCAGTGAACATAGCTACTAAATGAAAAATGTCTACATAACACAGTTAAAGGGCTTTTTACAAGCCAAATTTCCATAGGAAATGACCAAAAGAAACAGTAAGTTATCCATAAGCACAACTTGAGAAAGGAAGGCCTTCCAATAAGAAACAATGGCTGGAACACCTTTATGAAACCAATGCAACAGAGTCAAGCTCCAAAATAATACCCTGTGAAGCAGAAGAGACAATGAACACCTCACCTGAACAGTATCAAGAATTGATTTCTTCACATCCTCAAGCCCACCGACATCCTCCCATTTCACATTAGGAACCTATAGCAGAATGACTTACAGTGAATGATCTGTTCAACAAGCAACCATAAGCATTCTCCAGAAGAAACCTCACCATCTCCGCATTACAACATAAAACTTTTGCCTATCATCAAGTATGGTATAGATACTAGGAGACGACAGAATATTAGACCACAAAAGGTTAAAAGGAGTTAGTAATCTTGTTTAGACCTTTGGGGTACCCAATGCTGTTGCATTCCTCTTCTTTGATCGCTCCAAAGCTTTGGCCAAGTCTTCTTTACCTAGAACCCGAGACGCATCACTGCATGGCTTATCTTGCAATTCTTGCTCGAGTTTAAGCAAAGGAGAATTATTCTTGCCCAAGTTCCCATGCTCAACTTTGTCAAATTTAATATTCTCCTTTGGAATTAAACTTGCACTAGCATCAGCAATTAAAGCACGGATATCCATAGGCATGAAACCAGATGTCTGTCCAATCATTTCCTTTATAAAATCATCTGAAGAAGCCTGCATGAAGCAATAACCTGATCCATCAAAGTCAAAAGCCATGACCAAGGTCCACAAGGTGGTGTGAAAATCAAGTTGCTTAGACCATAATGACCATTGAATAACGCAATTACGTTACTGTAATTCTTTTACAGAAGGGGTACCTTGAAGCTTTTCTGAAAGGTAAGACACTAATTTCCAAAGCTGAGATTGGCTCAATAAGATAATTGCATCGGTGACATTATTTTGGGAAATAAAAGAAATGTGCATTTTAAATACATTAATAAAGATAACACCAATAGTTCAAGCCTTTTAGCAACTGGTGCATCCTCAAGGAGACCAAAACCTGCTACATAATGGTCAGCCACCAATGCAGGTTTGGACGTATAAGGAGGCAGTCAATTGTCTCTATAGTGGACTCCTTGGAAAAAGGCAGTCAATGTTTTTTAGCACAAGATAAGAAAAAATACACATTGACATACATCTGGAAGCAGCTCTGAAACATGATGAAGTGACTGAGACAGCATTTCAACCCTTTGTTCTTCGGTCAAAGCTCCCATTCTAATTTCGTGAGTGAAGCATCGCCTGATAGTTGGTGGCAGACCTTCGGGACTGTCAGCAACTGCAACTAGCAGCAGCGAATGCCTGTTTACCCTTTCTGCACCCTTCAGTTGCTGCATCAGCAACTCACAAAAGTAAGCATCTTTCTGATGATGTTTTTGAGAATATCTATCAAGAAAATGTCTAAAACTAATTTTTCATTCTCCAGTTTTGATTCTTCATCCCAAGATCCGTTCAGCCTAGACTCGGACAAACGCTCTTTAGACTTTAGGAAACCTAGATCTAGACTTTGAAGCCTTAAAGAAAGAGGACAAAACAAGAGATAATTGTTGAAGTACTCTCTCTCTCTCTCTCTCTCTCTCTTCTCTAACGCTAATGTTGAAAAATCCGGCAAACTTTAGCAAAAGGTTCGTGCTCCAACTTCACCCAATGGATGAGTGAAGAATCTGGGGATCCTTGGGAGTTTTGTGCTCCCTTTATGCAGATATTTGACATCTTCTGTTTGTCGGTCAGCAAAACTCTCAAGCGGCAGCCCCTCTCTCAATCTTTGAGGGATTTTACAAGGGATAAAACCTAAAGTTCTGCATTTTTTTTTTCTATTTTAATTTTCTTTTCTTGTTTATTTTGTAGTATGGTGTGCTCCTAATACTTTCATGTGTAGTTCTATCTCCTTTTTTCCCATATTTCAGGAGGATCACTCTTGTTTCATATTAACCTACTTTATTAGCCGAAGTTTTTTTCCCATTAAAATGTTATACAAATATTTAAAGGGACAGTGGGGGGGAAAAAGAAGGGACATTAAAATAGGACTGCAAGTTTTCAAGAGTCCTGTATGGTAAACAACTACATTAAAAAATCAAGAATTTCATAACCACAAAAGAAATTTAGAGAACTAATATGGAATAACAGCTTGAATCTTACAGAATCACCATTTGAATCTTCTTCACAATAAATGTCCTCATCTTCAATAACCGGCTCAGTAAATTCTCTGATAACAGATGCTATTTCAGAGATAATACCAGCCTGATCATTTAGCGAACCCTCTTGAGAAACCAGATTCCGGAAAACATGAAAATGGCGTAGAAGAAGAATTGTTGGTGAGTATCTGTCAGAGATTAAAATGTGAGGAACAAGAAGAGGAAGGAACCAAATTAGTATAATTAACCTATAACCCAATACGTAATGAAGCACTAATAAGTTTGTAAGTTCAAAGCCTTTCAAAATATTAGTAACTTGAGAAACATGTACAGAAAATTTATCATGAGATGTCTCCTACACAGCCAGAAAGATCTCCCCCCTCAATCTGATTACTCTGAGCCCCACTGGAGTATTGTGGACCATATTAACTTTCAATGTAAACATAATAAATTAGATGATTTTTAAATTACTTAAATGATTTTCATTCTAAAATGAAGCATATATATGAGAAAAACTATTGTTATGTATTTTTAAATAAGAATTTATTTAAATAGGCTTTTGAATTGTTGGCTCTGAAAATTGCATTCTAGATTTAAAAGGTGATTTCCATGTCAATTGAAAAATGCTCATGTAATAGGTGGTATATCATAAAACAGCAGAATAGGAGAAATAGAGAAGTGGCTATGCTCATCAAGATAATACCCAGTTGAGTTAAGCATTTTATCAACAATGGATAAAATGCGAAAAAAGCATGCAAGACAGTTCAAATATTTGCCAATTGCAACACAGCAGAAAAATTAAACACATTTAAATTTACAAAGGGAAGAAAATAATTCAAATAATTTATCAAAAGAAGGAAAGAAAATAATAATCAACCAAGGGGAAAATAACAGTAAGAAGAAGAAGCAGCTCCATAGCTCAACTATGCCAATACCTGCGAGCTGTTTTGAAAACTTCGACTAATGCAATAGAAATTTTTCTTTCAGAGGATGACATTAGATTATGACAACTATATTCTGCTACATGCAGGCCCAATCGGCGAGCAACATATTTAACCACAGTCCTTTTGCCACACCCTGCAACAACTTATGGATCAGCATTCACAAGCAAATAGATATGCATGAATACATGTACATTATACATGAATGTGTAGCTGTAATAAGGTGTGCGCTTAGAAGAAGGAAATCCATAATTCGGAATTCGAACAGGAGACCACCTGGGTTCAATTTTTTTTTCCTTTTTTTTTTGGGGGGGGGGGGTGGAGGGGTAAGTAATCACTCAATTTTATTAAAAAGCACCCAGAGAATGTTTACAAAAAGATCCAAATATCATAGCTTACATATCCAAGCGCTCAAAAAAAAAAAAGAAAGAGCACCAGCACCCTCCCCCTCTAACCATCCATACAAAGTTGCCAAAAAACCATTTTTCATTCTATATAAAGGAAACTTTGTGTGATGAAACAATCCCCTATTTCTCTCCACTCGCATTGACATTGCATCCCTGATCAGTAACTTTATTGGTAAGCTTGCAGACAAAAGAAATTTAATAAATTTATCAAAAATAACAGATCACAAAGCACTTACCAGGCAAACCATACAACAGAACAGAAACTCTGAATTTTGATGAAAGTGTTGACGGACACAGAGGAGGAGTAAGTATGGAGGCCAAAATCTTTACTGTGTCCCTTTGTAATGGCACAAAACCTTTTGGTCCAGAAATCAAGAGATCTGGAGGAATGGCAGAGGGAACACTCCCTCCAAGCACGAGTGCTGTTTGAGTGTGATGGACTCTGAGAACTGGTTCAACAGATGGCTCCATAGCCATCACCTGAGGACATGAATCATTCCCCGATAAGAATATGTTATGCATGATATTCCTTGAGCAAGTCATTCTAGAAAAAGAAACTTCTTTTTGGGTTTGTGTATGCGAGTGTGTGTGAGAGAGAAAAGGTGGTGGGGAGTTGGAAAGCAATTGACCTTGAAGTATATCATATCATCACTGGCATTTTGGTTCTTTTGGTTGCAAGGAATGCAGATGGCTGACTTGCAATTCCAATTGATGTATATACAGAAAATATCACCTCTAGAAATATATCTATCCTTCCCAAAGTAATTATACAATGCCATATCAATCATTGCTTGACGATCCTCAGCTTCAATAGATGAACTTCCATTAAGAGATTCAAGGATACCAGATTTTGGTATTTTGACAAAAGAAATCCTCAAGTGTGATGCATATCTTGGCAACTCAACACATGGCTCAAGTCCTAAGCTGATGAAAGAAGCCTCACTTCCTTTCCCATTCGTCTCATTGTCCACTTTAACTTCAAAAAGAGATGCCAAAGTCTCTGCACCTTGATGAACAAGAGATTTGAAGCATGATACATGCAAACTGAGGTTAAATGCCAAGAGTGGAGACACATAGGCAACTTCTTTGTCCAATGGTGCAATGTGAATTTGTGGGTAATCATATGAAGGGAAAACAAGCATTGCTCGTGGATGTTGGGAAAAGGGCAATTTGTCGTTAAACACGTGTTCAAGGGTGTGGGGAGGATCTAGAACAAAGGCTTGGCCAATTCTCTGTATTCCAGCCTCAACATTCTTGACAAATACCTTGTGCATTTTCAAAAGAACGGACAAAAAAAATCCAATCAATCTCTTCATTCATATTGAACAAAAATTTATATAAATTACATAAAAAAACCAAAGACATGCAACCAATAAACACACAAACACACGCACACAAACAAACAAAAGAATGCAAGATAGATACCTGAGTTAAATTAAGTTAGGAAAAAGGACAGTCAAAGTTTTTTTGCAAGTTATGCAAGAACAAAATCTGCCAATTAGAAAAAAAATAAAAATAAAGGAAAAAAAAAAACACAATCATCTCCAATGAAACACATCTACTTAAGTCATCTTTTTGCAGTTTCATTAAGCTCAATGCACACGATAATTCATACTCTTTTAGTTTATACTTATTCCAGACCATTTGCTAGTCAGATATTAATGGGGTATTTTTCCCCTGCTGATTCAAAGAAGAAAGCCACTGTGTTAAGTTACTAATACTTCATACAGGAAAAGATACAAAAATGGAATTTTACTGCAACCACCCCCATCCCTGATAAGCTAAAAAGAATGTGATTTCATTTCTTTTCTTGCAATTTTGTTATTAGCTCTCCCAAGAAATTGTTGGAAAAGAAAAATTAAGATTGATACCATAGCCACCTCAACACCATAAAATTTCAACCCAAAAAAATAAAATAAAACTAGAGATTTTTCTTCAATCAAACCAAGCTCCAGAAAAGGAAAGAAAGAAAAAGAAAATAAAGTTCAAATGAATTGTTTTTCCCTGGTTTGGATACTGCCAGCAATGGAAATAGCGTGAAAAGAAAGATTTTTAACTTGGCATGCCTTTTCTCTTTTACTTTTTCTCCGTTTACTACAATTTAACTGAATTTTCATTTTACTATAGTACAATATTGGGAACTAAGGTAACATCTGATTTGTTTTTTTGTATTTTGCTTTTATTTTATATGTTTTATGTTTTAAAAATTTTAAAATAAAAAATATTTTATTTTTGTTTTGAGATTTTTCTTATTTTTTGTTACAAATGCTTAAAATAATTTTTTACTATTTTTTATTTAATGTGTAAATTTATTTTTAATTTTTTAAAATAAAATTTAAAAATATAAATAATTAAATACATTTTAATCTATTTTTTTTATTTTTAAAAATATAAAATAGAAAATAAGTTTAAAATATAAAATATAAAATAAAAAAATAAACTAAATAACACCTGAAGTTTTCTTCTATATATATTTTCCTTTTTAGAGCGGCACAATTCTCTCTTTGATATAATATAAAATTGCGTGAGGGGAAAAAACGAACTCAATCTTTAAAGAAAACAAATACCCCACTCAACTGAGCCCTCCTACTAATTTTTTTATCCGTTGACGCGAATTGTATAAAAAAAAACATCTTGCAACTTCGAATTCCTGTTCTTTTGTTTTCAACCTATTCCATCTTCCTTCCTTTTGTCTTTCTGTGCTCACCAAACAAAAAACAAAGCAAAGCTAAATCAAATACTCTTGAAAGAACAGGACAAGAATACCAGTGAGCCTGAAGTTATCGAAAGTTTCTTGAGCACAGACGTCGGAAGGCCAACCATGGTAGAGTCATCCAAAGAAGCCACCTTCGAGTCGGAAATGTCCTTTCCATCTTTTGACAATCGAAGAATTCCCACCGGTAACAGTACATTCGGCGAGCTGTCATCGCCGGAGCTTCGGCCGGTACAGTGAATTCCATCTCTTTCTTCAAGTCTTGATGAATTCAGTAAAGAATTGATGAGATTTTTGGTCGAAGAAAGCACCAGAGACTTCCTTCTCTCAACCATAACGACCGAATTTGAAAACACAATTCAAACCCTAACTTCTGAGTAAGAGCAGAAGCAGAGTCATATGTATATGTGTACATATACAAACGGAGAAACAAGAGAACAGAACAAGTCAGCAGATTTGGACGAGGCTAGGGGGTGAATTTAGCAAACCGAGAAAGACATGTTGACATCAATCGCAATGGGCCTGTGGATTGGGCTGCGTAATGGGCTTCCATATCTCAAATTCGTCGCCTCGACAGAGATAGGACTTTCATGATCTGTTGGACCCCGAGTGAGATTCACTTGATTAACAACTACGACTGGAAAATTAATTTTATTGTTAAAATAAAAATAAGAAAAATTTTATTATTAAAATAAGAATAATTTCATAATTGCTGAAAAAAAACCTTTAATCAGATATCACCAATACCTTCAT
>JAVXUM010000013.1:67668-90192 GCA_035590655.1 Pouteria glomerata | reverse complement strand
ATAGACGTCCACTTTATGTTCCCACGTTGACTTTTGCATTTCGCAGAGCACCTGGACTGCATCAGCGAATGTAGTTGTTGTCAGTGGGCTGAATCCCATTTCGACTGCCCTATTTATACTTTCTTTAAACTTCTGAGGGTCCTGATGCACTGAGCCTGCTGCACGATACATGATACGGGAGATTGTGGAGTGGGGTATCCCTGCTTCTCTCAATGCGGCTATATTGGGCGCAATGTTCTTTTCCACGCTGTGTAGAAGAATGCTGGGACTGCGCCTTAACATCTTGACGACATTTTCATCGAGAGAAAGGACACTTTTGAGGAAATTATAACAGGGGATGAGCTGCTTATCCACGCTTCGGGTCAATAAACACTTGCTGGCACATATGACTTTTGGAAGCTCAGTGCCTAAGAAACCTATAGAACGATAGAACTCGAGTTTTGGCAAGAGGGTTTTCTGTGGATCGCAAGAGAGGATTTGTGGCAGCGTTTTGAAAAGTCCCGCGATCTGGGTATTAGTGAATCCATAGTTGCTCAGCAGGGTTTTCACTGGCTCAGCGTTTTCTCGTATTTCTGATATGGATCTATCTATGTAATGAGAAGAATCTTTTGACAGGTGGCAATTTCGGAACAATGCGTGGTTGAATCTCCCATGAGCGGCAAACAAATCTAGCCACCGGGCGTAGCTTTTTAAAGAAGAAAGACATCATTGTTCAAGAAAACAGACTAAAAAATATGAACAATTTACCCAATTCTGAAGCCCTCTCACACAGTCACGCTCAAATTGTATTTACAGCTGCTGTGTAAGAAAATGTTAGGTTGCATTTGGTTATTTTTTTATTTTTTATTTTTAATTTTATGTATTTTATATTTTAAAAACTTTAAAATAAGAAAATAAAAAATACTTTATGTTTTTTATTTTAAAATTTTATTAGTTTTGTATTAAAAATACTTAAAATAATTTTTTATCATTTCTTATTTTATGCGTAAACTTATTTTCTATTTTTTAAAATAAATTTTAAAAATACAAGTATCTAAAAACATTTCAAGTTATTTTTTATTTTTAAAAACACAAAATGAGAAAAAAAATTTAAAATTGAAATAAAATTTAGAAAAACAAACAAAATAAAACCTTAATTTTTACAAAAATCCTTTCACATTATTAAAATAACCTTAAAAAAAAATTATAGCTAGGCTGATTTGCTGGTATCTTCGACTTTCCCAGCTTCATAGGATTTTTTATTTCAAAAGGGATAAGAAAAAAGAGAATGTACCAACCTAAATTCTGATTTGATTTATGTATCAGTTCCTTAAACTTATTTATCAAATTAAAGAAAGAGTTGCGAGTCCGCGAAAATCCCCACGCCTTTTGCCTCTTTTTTAATTCAACAGAAATCTTTACAACTTCTCATTTGACTTTATCAATTTAAATCGAGTCAACATTAAATTAAAATTAAAATGATTTATCTAATTAAATTAATTTTTAATAGATAATAGATACATATTAAAATATCTATTTTATTAAAATTAATATTGAAATTATAATAATTAAAATGATTATTTTATTAAATTAATTTAATAGTTTCAATAGTAATTTATTATCAAATAACGTATTAATTATTCATATACTTTATTAAAAAGTAAATATTTTATAAAATTAAATTAATTCATTTATATACTTTTTATTAGTTAATTAATTAAATTAATATGAAATATATTTTATTAAAATAAAATCAATCACTGTAAATAAAATTACATTATTAAACATATATTTTATTTTTACTTCAGAGAAAATACAGAAATCAAAAATAAAAAATAAAAAAATAAAAACATTTAAGCACCAATAAAAAAAATATAAATATTATCAAACAGGTTCTAAAGCCTTCAACTAAATCCATGATATAAATTGTAAATATATCATCCAAAATTAATAATTTATAAATTTATAATCTAAAATACATTAATATTTTAAAAATTAAAATATTAAACACTTTTACATTTAAAATATATATTTTTACGCATATACACAAAAATGTAGTAATATAAATAAATATATAAACATTAAAAAAAAAAATTAAATACGTTAATGGGTAATAATTGATAACTATTTAACTCCAATCTCTTAATCAAAAATAATATTATTATCTCTTAAAAAATAATTTTAATTTAATAAAATAAATTAATAAGATCAAGTAGCAGGACTTCTATTAAAGTTGTAAATAGTACTTAATTGAACATTACAAAAGAAGATTTCAGTGCTATGAAAGAGTACAAGCAAAAGTCATAAGTGATATTTATAACATAAAAAAAAATTTCTCATACTAAAACCTCCCACCCCAAAATAATTTATAATAAAGAATTACTTTTTATCAAACGAGAAGAAAATAATTTACCCTAACACAAAAAAAAAAAAGGAGGTTTAACTTATTCTCCTCCACGATGCATTAGAAAAGATTTAGCTAATACAATGCACTTCCTATTTTGTTGAGCCAGGTAACATTAAAAAAAAAAAAAAATTATGCTAGTCTTCAAAAAGCAATTTAAAGTATGAAAAATATCTGAATTCATAAAAATAATAACAAACAAAATTAAGTACATAAAAGATCACAACTACAACGATATATTTACTGATGTGTCAATACTAATTTTATAATTACAATACATAGGAGAGAGCTTTTCATTTAAAATGATAAATTCAAAAATCTCCACATGATTTCGAAAACTTTCTTATTCTGACAAATCTTTCCAGCTTAATATCATTTTCCATTTACATGGCATATAAACTTTGAGTGAATTTCCTCCACAGACTTTTTACAGATTTTTGACAGGTACAAATTACAAATCCAAATGGTAATCACCATTTCTTACCAATGTCTCCAATTGAATTGAAATTTATTAGATTCCACTGATCATGATCCCCCAAATTGCATGAAAAAGGTCTCTGGTCTCACTTCAAGCTGTAGCAGTCCAACTGATTACTAAACAAGTGTCTATTGCATGATTTTTAACTCCTAAATAGAACACCAAACTTCTTACAACCAAAACTATACATACTTCCATACAACTCAGGTGAGGTCTCATAAATAAATTCCCACTGAGCAGCAAAACTTTTATGTGGAGGAAGAAGGTTTCTTGGAAAGGAGAGCTTCGAGAGATTTGGGATCAGTAACAGCAGGGCTGCATGTAAAGTTTTGGCAGACATGAGCCACCACCTTGTCAGCTGCAGAAAAACTATTCCTGGCCATGGCGGCAATGTTACTATTATTTTCTTCCCAAAATTCCATCTCTTCTTCATCGGCGGGATCTACATGGATTACCTGCAAAATAACAATCATTTACAAAAAGAGTGACAATTTAGGACAAGTATAGTGGCATCCAGCGGGTCTTCCCATAAAGTATAATAGCGCAATGGAGGAGTGGCTAGGCTCGGTTTGGAGCCTCAAATTTTTCCAGAGAACTTCAAAAAAAAAAAAGTTTTCAACTCTCTTCAATCAGATTTCACCTTGTGTCACTTTTATATAACTTCAACACCAACTTTTAGTTTTTTTTTTTTTTTTTTTTTGACCTTTTTCGAAACTCCAAACACCCGGTGCTAGGATAAGCAATAGTGGAGGGAAGGCATAGTACCAAATTCCTTTTTGTCTGGCTTGGATGATAGGGGAGAGCGAATGGAAGGAACTTCTGTAATTCTAAGAGACCTTTGTATGGGGCTCAAGAGTGCTTTTTTGAGACTCTAGTTCAGTTGGTATTCCGGATGTACAAAACCGAATACACAACACTATTGCATTTCATCGAGAATTAATACTTCTCTTTCAGAGATAAGAGAACTTTTTATAAAGGAGCATCTCCCTTTGATGCCATTTTTTAATACAATCTCTCTTACTTAAAAGAAGAAGAAGGCATTGAAGTGGAATATTCTAGAAAGAGTCTCTGTTAATGGAGGAAGGTCAAGTACATTTGATGCTCTTCAGAACCTGCAATGTGAGAATCTTGTGCGTTGAATTGCCTTTTATAAAGTGGAATTTTATTTTATTTATTATTTTAGTTTTTATAGGAGAACCTGACCAGGGACATAATAGGTAGCTAGTTCATGGAGTGACATAAATTGGAATCCCTTTGCCCTACAATTGGTTTTAACAGTGAGTGAAATTATAGGCAGGAGAGAAGACTCACAGTCCTGTTAGGATCATATGCTGCATGAGCGGCAGCAAGCATCTTTTCAAACTCCTCAGAAGATTTCTGTCCAATCAAGACAAGTTGCTTGCGGGAGGGAACAGCAAGCATGTCTGCTGCACAGCACATCAAAGGCACAGCCATAGCCATATCTTTCAATCTCTTCTCAAAAACAGCCTGTGAAAACATTGTGAAGACAGCTGCTCTATATCGTTCTTCTGAGGCAAAATTTGGATTTTAACACGAGAATGATGATTGGAGAAGCAAGAAGTTACCAGAAGATGCTCTGCATTTTGCCTGTAATGATCAGACCTATTGCCAGCAATCATGGAGGACAACCTAACGAGATTGATCACTGAGACAGAGTTTCCAGAGGGCTCTGCCCCATCATAATCTTCTTTCACTCGAAGTAAAACCGAAGGATCTTCTCCCGGAGTATTGAAATACCCACCTCCTTTCCTATCAAGAAACAGTTCATCCTGCAAAAATACACCCCAAGAAGATTTACACTGTTGCAGAAAAGATATCAAGTGTATATTACAAAAAGGAAAAGAACAGGCCACTAATGTTTCTTGCCTGGATGTCTTGCAGTTCAAGTGCCCAGACCAGCCAAAATATTGCACCACCACATTCATAAATATCCAGCAATCCGGATATTAAAAATGCATAATCATCTAGGAATCCAGGTGCCTTAGATGGGCCATTCCTAAAGCTGTGTTGCAGCCTGCGTGTTTCCTGGTTGTAAAGATGCTTCCTGATAAATAATGCTGCCTTCTCTGCAACCTCCATGTACTCCTTTGGCTGAAATTGCAATGTCTCAAAAAAGATGAATACATGCACAACAACCAGCTTATAAGCCATGAATAAAATTGCACCAGGACAACCGTTTTGCTAAATTACCCAAATACACTTGGGCAATGTTTGGAACATCTATTTGTGAAGAGAAAGGAGGAATGAAGGAAAACAATAGGACTTCAAAATGAAGTGAAAATGCCAATTTTATTATTTTTTTTTTTGGTTGAGTTGGAATAAAAAGAGACTAAAATGGATGAATATATTGAAAATTTTAAATTCTACTTAGTTAAGTACCCAAAAATTGCACAAATTTAATGTTCCCTCCACAAATCCATGTTCCAGACACATTTTAAGCAACTAATACAAGCCAAAGTTGCTGAAATCTTACATCAGAACCAACAACAGGGAAGTTGAATTTAGTCCCATCAGGTTCACCCTTGAGAATTTTAGAAGCTCTTGCAAAAGATGAAATTGCAAGTCCGTTCCAAGACACAATTACCTATCAAGTAAATTCTGTCATAACGTTCATCCCAACTAGAAAGTCACAACAGAAAGTAGACACCTACCAATGAGTATCAGGTGGTACCTTATCATCCAGATGTGGCCGTGGTCGTTTTGATCTCACATCAAAAAGTTTCTGCCTACATGTACCCAGAATATCAACATACTTTTCAATGGGCATACTGAATTTGGATGCCATTGCATCAGTGCTATTTCTCTCTAGGAGCACGTTTTGTCCCTTGAATTCATTGTGAGGATCACTCATTCTAGAGAGATCACAATTGCCTGATGATTTAATGTAATAATGCTCCTTGAAAAAGGTTGCATGCTCTCCAACCGTGTCTTCAACCTTAAACAAAGTAGGCAAGTATAATTGATAAAAGGTAATAGATGGAAATAAAGGCACTAGCATCTTGCACATTGTTATTTCATGAGATTCCATCTTGAGATAAATTCCATTTCTTCTTTTGGAGAACCAGTGACTAGAGAATGTCATTTCCTTGCTATTCCATGTTTCATGATTAATTAGATTAATGTAGATTTAAACAGCAGCAGTCGTAACAGACAATTACAAAAACCCATGGCCAGGAAAAGTGGACAGGCTCTTGAAGAACTGTATACTGGTCTTCCTTTATCAATCATCTCTGATAAAACCTTAGCAGAAAGTTCTGGTACCAAAGAAAGAAATGATTTTTTGAGAACAAATCAGAAACTAGGTTATACAGAGTGAAGATTTCTTTGATTTGGCAAAATGGGCATGCACTAAACATGCATATCAGTCAAATACGCAATATAAGTAAACCTCACTTTTTCCCATCAAAATCAACAGGAAAAAAAAAAACTGAATACCTCACGGCTTGTCCATACATAGAAGGCACCTTCCTTTTTCCTTTTAGAACCTTCAGACTCAGCGCTGTCAGCATCCTCTGCTGAAAAGATCTCTCCACTGGGTCCAATCATGTCTCTTCTCAAATAATCAAGAATATCCCGGGACATACATGAATAGTAGACATCTTTGGTAATAGAAAAGGCATCTAAATAAACATTAACAAGCTGTCCCTGATCATACAACATTTTCTCGAAATGCGGAACTGCAAGTAAATAAGGCAATCTCAACAAGTCTGTCACATTAAATAACCAAATCCACCATAATCATAAAAGAATAGTACAGTTACTACTAGTAGGATGGATCATTGTAGTTACTCATGCATCTTTATGATAAATTTTAAAGGGATTCATGTGGAATATACTCTAAATGGGCTTACCATGCCAGCACTCATCCACACTGTATCTGTGAAAACCACCTCCTATGTGATCATGGATGCCTCCCCTTGCCATGCATTGCAAACTAAACAAAACCATCTGTAAGCCTTCTTTTGATTTACCTAAGTTTCCAGCTTCCTCCAACTTCTTTGAGTGATAGAGCATTAGTTGAGTTTCAACTGGTCTAGGGAACTTAGGGGCAGAACCAAATCCACCAAACTTGGAATCATAGCTTCCGGAAAGCTGAAAAAACAATGAAGCAGAAAAACTTAGAAAGGCCACCAAGCACATATTCCTTTAATGATTTTGTCCTACAATTCTGCTTGTCCTTTAATATCTGATCCCCAGAAAAAAGGGATGGAAAGCACCGGGATTCCGTGAACTAGATGGATATCGGAATGCAACACCAAGTGAGCCATTTTTCACTAAGATAATATGATGGTTTGCACTGGTAAAACAATACACCAAATTGCTGCCCTATTCCCATTGAGATAAAACAAGGAAAGACCAAAAAAAAAAAAAAAAAGGGACCCATCCAAGTTGAACGCTTCTGGTATGCATAAGTAAAACAATACATAGAATTTTACCCCAATCTAAGAAGGGAAAAGTCCAGTTCATGTTGGACGCTTAGAAAGTCCACATTACATCTTGAACAGAATAATCCTTCAATGGAAGAACCACATATCAAGATAAGTGTGTTGCCAACTTTCAAGCCTAAGATGCATGCGAAGTGAATACCTAAAGAATGAAAATTCTAGGCTTTGATTATTCTAGCCTACGGAAAATTAAAATTTCAAGCTCAATTATACACTGTTATTTTCTAAAAATATCTGGCTGGTGAACAATGTAGTCCCATGGAAAAGCAAGCCATAATCCAAAAGAACAAGACCTGGAGATCTATTATCCTGATAATAAAAAATCATTATAAATTTAGTCGATACACATTGTTAGGCTCATTTTCTATCCGCTTAAGTTTTTGGGATAATTGGTTAGATAACAGAGTATCAGAGTTCTAATAAATCCTAGGTTCGAGTCTTGATATTGTATTTGTTACCCCCTTTATTCTTCTGTACCCTATTATGTTTCAGTTGATGCTTTTGCTTCGTTTGATTTGTTTCTCCCTACTCCATGTGCAAGATGGCGTTGCACGAGTATTAAATTAGCTTTACATGTACTGTTGGTCTCATTGCCTAATTTCTAAAGCTTTTAGGATAATTGGTTGACTTAGCACTCGTGCACAATCTTTAACACCTGGAAATCTAAATAAACTTACCTGCTCAGCACATAGTTCCAACGCTTTCTGTGGAATCCCATCTGGTATTCTATCAGAGTTTGCACTAGTGGATAACGCTTCTGATAGTTGTTCGATAGCAGAAGATCCACTCTTAACAAGGACATCCCTCCTATTGTCCCAAGCATCCTTCACCTTTCTGACATAGGACATTAACGGAAAACAAAGCAAATAGTTACTACGTAAAAGCAAAAATAAACAGAGAAAAATGCCGAAGAAATAATAAATATCAGTTAGCGATGACACCAACTCAAGGTATCTTAAGAATCCAGACTAAATGAGTGTATATCACTGAACAAGTTAACTAAGTATCACTCACTACCAAAACCTAGTCCCTTACCTAAGTATAGTTTTAAACCCCGGTCTTCCATACTTATCATCTGGGGGAAAATACGTTCCACCCATCAAGGGCTTCAAATCTGGCGAAAGGAAAACGCTCAATGGCCAACCTCCACCACCATATAAAGCCTGAACATAAGTCATGTAAACCTGGGAAAAGTAAAAGATTCTTTTCTTAGCAAAGCACAACAAGGATTGCTGAAGAATATCTTTGAATTGATAGAGCTTTTCTGTTAACAAATGACCATATAAAAACATGAAATTCTTCAACTCTTTCCCCTGCGTTTTCTTAGAATTCAAATTTAAATGCTGCCACAATTAGAAACTTCAAGAGTTAAGTAACCCAATAACGACCTCATTTATCTTGAGCGCCTTTATAAAAATATTTGTTTTCAATCCTCATCCTTATTAGCAATTCCATTAACAACATTCAGACATAGGAGAACCATCAATCAACATCATCTAGTTCTTATGAGGACTTTTCAATAGGCAAACATTCAGATCTTGTGACTTAACTCTTTACTCACTGGTAATACCATTGAGTTGAAATGGTGATATAGAATAATATATAAATATGTAGACAGTGTCGCCTAAATGGGTGGCAGTTGAGTAAATAATAAATACGAACAACACTTTAAAATTGAACAAGAGTAGGTCTAAAAGAAAGTAAGGCTCATCTACTTACTTTATCAACATCTGGTCGTTCTTCGCGGTCCACCTGTTGCAATGAAAAAGAAAGCTTCTTGTTAAACTGATACTAACTTTGCCAACCTCGAATGGATGAAATAGTTGATACAAGACAAAAAGTAGAACTCATGAAATTAAGTAGGAGTAAAAACTGACCTTGATACTAACAAAAAAATCATTCAACAATTTTGCAACCCCTTCATCCTCAAAGGATTCCACCTCCATTACATGGCACCTTAACAATATGTTCCGCCAAAAAAACCAGTCTTTAACCATCCACCAATTCAAAAATTTGAAATTGAACTAAGAAAGACTGATTTCGTGAGAAAAGGGAAAAATCTCACCAGTGGCAGGTGCTGTATCCAACTTTAGAAAAAAATAAGCAGCCAATAAAATTAAACTCATCACAGTTAGTCTCATAATTCAACAGCTTAGCTAACTGGGGAAATGGTTTTGAAGTTTGAACAAAGAAAGAAGAGATATACTTGATAAGAAAATGGGTACATCTCTCTTGCGAGCTTCCTGAAATGCTTCTTCACCCCATGGATACCAATTGACCTTCATTTAAAATAAATAAATAGAGAAATAGGAACCACAATTAAGACAAGAAGTTTTCGAGAATGGCAGAGAATTTGAAGAACAAGAATACAAACAAATTAGGGTCTATTGGGGCAGTACGAAAGGTGCGTGTTGAGAACATGTGTGAAAGTTGAGTTTATATAGGATAAATGAAGAAGAGGTTAGACGTTAATACATAATTGGGTAGATCTCGACTTATAAGGCTTAACCTTTTAAGTGGATATAGGTTATTTAATGTATATTGAGTTCATGTGATGTAGTGTAGATTCTGTATATGCTCGCCAATGGGTTGATCCTACGCGCACGCATGAAAGACCTAAGGTGGATCAAATTCCCAATAAGATTGGGGTGTCTCAAATGAGCTAGTGGTCAATATATAAGTGTGAGAGAAAGTTTACTCTGCAAGCTAGTTTTTGGGGATGAGATAGGTCCTAAACTATCCAAGAGTGATGACTACCATTAGGCGGTAGACCCAAAACTGATTTAGGGGGCTTGTACAAGGACTCTCGATGGAGCGAGAAAAATTCAAAGAGGCTCTCGATAGAGTCTTGATAGAGCAAGGAAAAATTACAGGATCATAGATTTAGGGGGAGTCAAGTAGATCAAATTGAGAGGAAAAAAGGTCCAACACATGATTCACACACGAGGGGGAGATTGTTGGGAACATGAGTCTTATATCGGGTAAATAGAGAAGAGTTTGCACCTTAATATATAATTGGGCCAAATACAGATTAAGTTCGTCACAAAATTGAATTCAAATCCTGCCCTTTTTCCCAACCAGCCAAACAGAGCGCAGAAAGAAAATTAGAGAAATCGAGAGGAAAAAGTCCCTTTCACATACCGGGTTATGAGCATGTTGAAGAAGGTAGGGACTCTGCTCGGCTGCAAGACGATTCGTATACTTGTGGGCGGTCCCCGATGTCGGCTTTTCGGACTGTTCAGCCATGGCCAGGACTTTGTGGGAGTGAATGGGTCGAGGAGAGATGGCCGAGAAAGCCGAAGAAAGGGAGGCGACGCGAATACGAGGTCGTTTTCTTACCCAGCTACGATGAGGTGGATGGGTCAGAAGGTGTCGAAGAGAGGAATGGAATAGCAGCCTTTTAATCATAGAACACGGGTAGAAAGGAAAGAATGTTGGGGTTCTCTATATGGAGAAAAGCAAGGGAGGAGAGAGAAGGTTGAAGATAACTGGGCGTAAGGAAAAAAGAGGGATCGGTTCGGTAGTGATGATCAGTCGAAGCTGCCACTTGTTGAACCAACCGCTCGCCAAATGGTGAGCCTCCCTTGCACGAGGTGAACCCCAAAAGGATAAAGTTGATAAACGCCAATTAAAAGGGGAACGCTCTGCTACATCGAGGTTTTAAATGTATTTATATATATATTTTTTCTCATTGAAAAAACAAGTAAATGTGTATTAAATTTTAATTTAATTATTTTTCGACTTATTATTTGAAATTCAAATCCTTAAAATTCAATTTCATCAATTAAAAAGATAAATTCAAATCTCAAGAGTTTACACGCAACACACAAATTTTAAACTTTGAATTCTCGTTGACTATTAACCTCTTATGCATTTTACTCCTCCTTTTAATAATTAATTTATGTAAAATAAGTATATATATATTTTATTAAAATATTAGTTCTATTACTTTAATGGCATGATGATAATTTAATATATCATTGTTGATAATTTTGATATTTATTAAATTGAAGGTGTAATAATTTAAATATAAATTGTTATTATAAAATATAATTTTTAAAAAATATTTAGGTTGCATTCATACTTATTAATTTTGAATAATGAATTTGGTGTTATTAATTTAAGAAATATGAAAAAATAAAAAAAAATTAAAAATATAGTCTTGATATTTTTTTAAATTAATAACACCAATTCATTATTTAAAATTCATAAACAAAAATGCAACTAAATATATTTAAAAAATTATATTTTATAATAAAAAATTTAGATTTAAATTATTACATCTTCAAATTAATAAATTTAAAAATTATTGACAATCTTATACTAAATTATCATTACAACATTAAAGTAATAGAAATAATAATTTAATGAAATATATGTATTTATTTCACATAAATTAACCATTAAAAAAAATTACTAACTAGCTAGGTTGGTCATTACTGTTTAAATATAGATTTTAACCTATTGTGTTAAAACACTTAAAATTCATGTTAAAATTTATATCTAACTAATAAAATTATATTTTTAATATATAAAATATTTGTTATATTTTTTTAAGTTAGTAACACCAAATTCAATATTTAGGCATCTTAACTATTTTTGGAAAATTATATTTAACAATAAAATTTATATTTAAATTATTACACCTTTATTTAATAAATTTAAAAGTAATTGACAATCTTATATTAAATTATCACAATAACATTAAAGTAATGAAAATAATATTTTATTAAATTATCATTTCACATTGAGTATGTTGCCAAGGACAATTCGAAACATAAAGTTTGAACCGAGTGCAAACTTTTGAGATTTGAGCTTATCTTTTCAACATATGAGATTGAATTTTTAAGATATCACGGATAAATTAACAACTAACACAATGACCACACTTTGTACATGGATTGTCAAGAACAGAATTTTATTTTCATCATTGATTTAAAAATAATAATATTCTGATTTAAATACATCAGCACAGTTTGGTGTATGAAAAAACACTAAAAAAAAAATTTGAAAAAATCTGAAAACTTTTAAAACTATTCACTTTTTATCTCACTACACGAATTTCGAACTCACAATTTTTCTCACTTTTTATCATTCTAAACACCCTCATCATCCTTATATCTCAATTTGTGTTATAAAAATTATTAAATAAATTAAAATAAACATAACGAAAAGAAAATAATTTTCAAAAGTCTAAATTAATCCTCTCCACTATTTTCAAATCTTCATTTTTATTCTTAGTTTTCAAATACTCTCTTTTGTTCAAAAATTACTTTTCAAACTTTGATTTTTGATCATTAACAAATTATTGAGAACAATACGCAATATTTTATCAAATTATTACTACACAAATCTTGTGTACTTGTAAGGCATTCTACATCATCAAAAAGTGGTAGTCAATCAAAAATCGAGATTGACAATTACGTCACTTGTCATCAGCATTTGTAAAAAAAAATATATATCACACCAAAAATGGATAAATTAAAAATTAAAATTCACAATTATGTCACTCATTGTAATTAGTAGTACCCGTAATAAAATAAATCTATATATATATATATATCACACTAAAAGTGGATAATTTTAAATTACTAATAGATAATTTTGAATTTCTAACTTTAAATTAAGTTTTAATTTTACTTTTTAATAATTGATTACTAGTTAATTACTAAAAAATTAGTTTTTTTTTTTTATTTCCCAAATCAAAATGAAAAGAATGAAACATTTGTCACTTCATGATAAAATATGTTTTATGTTAAGTAAAATATAAATAATATAAGACATAAAATAAAAAAAATAGAGGAGAGAAAATATAAAAGTAGAGAAATAACACCAAAAAAAGAAAAAGTATTGATAGAGAAAAAATATGAGATTTTAAAAGAGTACAAGATTTACAATAAAAATGTGCTATGATGGTAATAATATTTATCTTTTTTTTCTCATACAGTTAATACTTTTAGCATTAATAACATTACTACTCATATTTATTATTGTTGTTGATGCTATTATACTTTTCCTAATTATTCTTATTGTTACTTTCGTCAGCTTAGTAGGGCACAAAAATCAGGGACAGACACAAAATTTGCAATTAATGAGAGTAAATTACAATTTTAAAATAAATAAGAATAAAAACAAAGAGATATATAAGTGGGATTTTACTCAGTCCATTATAATTTTCCAAATTATTATTATTATTAGTTTTGTCAGCTCATAGAGCACCAAAATCAAGGACAGACAAAATTTGTAACCAATGTAAATAAATTACATTTTTAAAATAAATAAGAATAAAAGTAAAAAAAAAAAAAAAAAAAAACAAGTGGGATTTTACTCAGTCCGCCCATAACCAGAGCCGCCTACTTGATAACAAGTAGGTTTCAATTAATGTAGAAACAACAGCAATATCGATAAGGAGAATTTTACATAAATATACAGCTCATTTATCTGTCACGGATGATAAATAAGATGCCGGTAAGCAGCCCGACCTGTACAAATTCAAATGGTTACTCCAGCGTTGATATGTGAGACCAGTAAGTCATACCCTGCCAATGCAACTCCAGTTATGAACAGAAACGTGACTTTCCCATAAAATGAACAAATGGAGTGATAATTCTGCCATTATACCTAGAGACCCTAATGATCTTCTGTTTACAAGCATTTCCATCGTTACTTGAGAAATGCAGAATGAAGGAAAGCCACCTCCTATTCCAATCCTTACATCACCGGGTTCACAGAGATCAGGTGGCTGGTGCACTTACAGATTCAGCAAGTTCTTCCAATCGTTCCTTCTGTTCCATAGTAGCACAAGACTGAACCAAGAAAGAAAAATTTTAGAATGGCAGGAAACTATGAGTTTTGAAAAATTTTCAGAAAATTACTTATAATGTGTATGCATGTGTAAACACATGATAAAAATCATTGCAACTCCACAACGGTTATGGGTATATGTACTTGAACTGCTGATTCAATATCGCCATCAAGAAATGAAGTGAGCTCAAAATTCATCTTCAGTCGGTGGTCAGTAACCCTATTGTCCTGCGGAAAGTTAAAGAGGAGTTACAACATTCGAAAAATACCCAAACTATACCCACTAGCAAAAGAGTTCATCATTTTCCTCAAGTATCCTTAAAGCTACAAGCAAAAAGTAGTCAGAAACTTTTTGTTTCTTTGGGTTATGAAAAAATTTTCATGAGCAAAGTTTACCGGTCATGCTGAATGGCATTGATGACTTGCACATTTTGAAGAACGGTGCGTTTCTCATCCCTTTCTCTTATATAATATTTCACAGAAGATTAAAAGACGGTTTGCTTTGTTCTTGCCAAAGGGCTTCAAAGCCAAAAGGGTGCCCGGAAAAGTGTTATCTACAATTAACTTCAATCTTTGAAGTCACAGATATATAAATTTCAATATTGTGCTGCCACCTTTGTGTAGTGAGGTCTATAGAATTAATCAAGGGTGGTGTGAAATTATTACCTTTAATTTTAATAAACTTCAGCTTTTTAAATCCAAACATGGAGGAAAGTTCAAAGGAATTAAAATATTGTGCCACTACCTTGTAATTGTATGTGCGAATCTTCTCTGCACGAGCACCTGTACCAACCTGTCATTTTGGAAGTAGCATGAGAAGATCCTATCTAATCCCTACCATGAAAAAAATTAATTTAGGTTCCACTTATTTCAATTAAGATGCTTAGTAAGTAAAGCTCCAATTATCTGTATCTACATATTAAAGAGTGAGGGGCTTGGGGGAAGTTGACACATGACCTTTTTTGGTTCTTTTTGTGTGTTTTGAATTTTTTATTTTTAATTTATGGCGGGTCATTTTGCTACTGCTAAGGGTATTTCAATCATTTCCTAAAATGAATTAAATGATATATATAAAACACGAGTAAATGTGTTTTTTATTAAAAACATGTATCATTTATGTTGGTAACATGTCTCAATTTCATTTTTTTTTTTTTTTACGTATTTTTTTGGGCAAGTCTTCTTATATAGAGTTGGTGGGTATTTACACCTAATTAATATGTGCCACTAATTTCCCATTATATGGTTAAATTTTGATGCTTTGTTGTGGGGTATTTATTACTCATCTTTTTATTTTGAATGCTTCTATATTTTGTCACAATTACAAAATTCATACTCATCAATTAGATTTTATGTTCATGACAGTTGATTACACATATTACATATGCTCATTTTTTATCCATCACAAATTTAAATATATTAACAAAGTCCACTCAATGCGCTGGTGTTCGACTAGTTTCAATTAAAATCAATGCTTAGTAGGGCTAAATAACATTAATTAATTAACACAAATTGAATAAGGCTCGACTTTTCACTCAATTTGACAGAAAAATTGCCATTCTATATGCAAAAGATGGAAGCATGGTCTTATACTTCTAATATTGCCATCGTTCTATATACAAAAGATTGCATTTCCTACATAAAGGAATATGGTTTCTAGGGTTTTGTAGAGAAAAAAACACATTCGAGACCATCTTGCTTCAACTTAGAAGGACTCTCATCACTTACCCAAACTACAATTCATCTCTGATATTGATTGTTGATTCGAAGAGAGTTCAAATCATGCCAAAGGACTTTGGTGTTGCCGTTTGATCATCATCGACAAAATGATTGTTCTTCTACGTGGATTAATGAATCGCGGATGCAAGCAAAGGTTCGCAATAGGATCATGGATTCAATTGTTTAACCACTGTGGTGAAACTTTGTAAACGAATTGTTTATCGAGGAAGAGCATTTGGGTGGTCTCCAATATAGGACCCGAGGTTTTCTCTCGGTTAGGTTTCCGCGTAAAAAGTCTTGAGCCTACTTTACTTTCCGCACACTTGGTTGATTAAGTTACTACTTACTAGCATAAGGATTTTCAACCATAATATCAAAAATTATTTCACAATTTCTAAGATCTATTTCCCCTAAATCACAAATTTGACCCTCATATTATTGTCAATAAAATTTCATCATGTGCCACCAGCATGATATAGGAAAGATATAGGATTATGTGCAGAACAATTGTTGAACAAAAAATCAACAAACCAAAGGAATTATGTGAGAACGAAAGGATTTATGCTGTTTCTTTCGTCAAATCTACACCCTTAATTACTCAATCTATGTCTTTACATAGGCATTAGGCAAATTTTCCAATGCAAGAAAGAGAATTCTTGCAATCAACAAATGAAAACTAAAGCCAAAATATCTAAATAATTGTAAAAATGTAAATCATGCAATTTCATTCAAGATCTAATTAAGTCATAGAAGTTAACAGCAAAAGAAAATTGCAAGAAAACACAAAGTGAAGTAGCATGATATTTATGCAAGGTGACATGCTGAGGAGCCCAATATGCACAGTGTGTTTCCATGATCCTTCAAGTGTAGCATTCAGATCTAAAAGATTATGCTAGGTGGCATGGTGAGGGAACCCAGTATGCACAATGTCCTTCCATAATCTTTCAAGTGTATCATTCAAATTCAACAAATTCCATAAGCACATATATCAAACCTGTGATTTTCTCTTATTCCTCAACAACTCTTGTTGCTCCCTTACTTTAATCTCATACCTGAAACAAGGTCATGGATTATTAGGCATGTAAAAAACCATGATTTCCTAAGTTAATCTTAAGGATGTAGATCCGTAGATCCATAGGTTTAAACTACCAAGTAACTTTGAAATAAAATATATGTGCAATAAATACAAAACAAAGCTTCTTCTAGAGCCAATTGGACAAAATTGATCCACGTATCTAGCCCCATGTAATTGGGACAAAGGTGTTATGAGCTGAATGAATAAAGAATAACAATGATGATTGCAGATACAAGTACACAAGAACATAAAAAGGAAACTCTGAATCCATGTCTACAACTGTTAAATGAAGAATTCTCAAAAAAACAATTTTATGGACAATTTTGGGGATTATTTAGTTTACTTCAAGGTTCAATCTACGAAATATTAGTCCGAAAGCAGTAGGTTCATCTCATAGTGACTTACAATTTTGCTCGCAACAACTGAAGAGCACGAGTCTTATTTTGGAGCTGAGTTCTCTCTTCAGTGCAAAAGATTCTAATTCCAGTTGGTTTATGGAAAAGATCAATAGCTGTCTCTACTTTGTTGACATTCTGCCCTGCATGAGATGCGACATTTTTCGAGTGAGTGAGTGAAAGAGAGAGGGTCATGACAAAAAAATAACATATCATAGGAAAATGAAGCATAGCATACAAAAGAATAAAAATAAGTGAAGTTGCTCATAAACCTGTCCTTTCACACAAAAGAAAATTTTTCACTAGGTAAAAAGAATATCAAATTAGTTTTCTGATATTACCTCCAGCACCGCCAGACCTTGCTGTTGTTAGCTCTATATCTTTAGGATCAATTACCACCTCAACTTCATCAGCCTAAAACAGAATATGGCATAAGAACTAAGAATCAATGCAAGGAATGATGCCTTATTAAGAAGAATATACGGGAAAAAAAAAAAAAAGTAACTGCAATACATGTTGAGTTCATGAGCTACACAACATTCATTATGGCTAATATGCTCTGTGAAACAGATTGTTTATAAATTGGAAATTACAAAACAAGCATTAAGGTGTAACATTCCTGGGTTGTACTTGTTAAAATAGTTTGACATACATTGTTGGGCCCATTTCCTAAATATTTAAACTTTTGGGATAATTGATGTCTTAATATGGTATCAGAGCTTTAGTCCTAGGAGGTCTTGGGTTTGCATCTTTTAATTCCTTATTTATTATTGTACATTCTGTTAACTTGTATTGTCCATTTTGTTTGATTTGATTTACTTGACTCTACTCCAAGTCCAAATTGAGGTTGCACATGAGGAAGAGTATTAAAATAGCTTGATATACATTGTTGGGCCAATTTCTTAACTTTTAAGCTTTTGGGACAATTAGTGACTTAACAGCATTAATGTAGAATCATTTCAAATCCCAAATAAAGGCATGTGCACTCAATGCATGAAAGGAAATATACCTCTGGCATGATTGCCACTGTTGCTGTGGACGTATGCACACGGCCTTGGGCTTCTGTTTGAGGAACACGTTGAACTCGGTGGACACCAGACTCGTATTTTAGTTTGCTATAGACCCGACTTCCTTTGACTTCCACCACATATGTTTTGAAGCCTCCTTTTTCAGCCTTAAGATGGTAGGGGGAAAACAATAGCCAGTGGCAACAAAAAAATACAACCAACATAATTTAATTAGGCAAGTTAAATCTCTACCTCAGAGCTTGAAACTGGAGTGTACTTCCAAGAATTACGCTCGCTGTACTTTTGATACATCCGTACCTGGAGAATGCCAAAAAACTAAGCATGAAGAAAAAAAAATACAAGTGCGTGCAACACAATTTAGGGGAAGGACTGAAGGAATTTGCTCCAATCCCCATAAGCTCGAGTAGACAAATATTTAATTTGAATAACTAAAGTTTCCCAAAAAAAAAGGAAAATTAAACTGAAGAACACCCGAAAGCTAAAATAAGTAGGCATTCCTCATGTAGGAAGATTTGGAATTCTTGTAGATTTGGAATTCCTATAAGTTGTTACAAGTAAGAGATAGTAAAATATCATAGTTCGAATCACGGTTAATTTGAGAAGTCAAAATATGAAACATAAATTCCAAGGCCATAATACACAAATAGATATGACCAAATGTAAAAGCGAATTTATATTCTACATTCACGTGACTTCGAATTTAAATAAGAAGCAATAAGCTTGCATAACATGGAATCAGAAGATACAAACTAATGCAATTTTTATGTGCCATGACTTTGAAGGACAAAAGAGAAAGACCTACAAGATCACCAGCCCAAAGTCCAGCCTCATCACCACCAGTACCAGCCCTCACTATAAAACAGAACAGGAAAATGTCTGTATTAAATGATTGATTATAATGAAACGGATAAAAGATAAAAGAAAAAAAAAATTATTGCCAAAATCTAGGAAGAAAAAATGATATGGCCCTTAATGCAAATCAAGCATCCCTACAAGCATTGAATGTGACAAAGTTTATTATAGTGACAAATCCACGAGTCTCATTAGTATATCATATCCATGTCCCAAGCCACTCTTAAGAATTCTAATTCTTTCGTAAGTTGAACTTCAGCCTTGGCATCATGCTGCAGTTGATAATTTTGTTGATGATCTTTATGGGGTTTGTGTTCTTTTTCTCTTCTATTTTCTTCATAAAAAACAGATGGTAAAGTTGAATGGTCAAGATGGCTATTGTAGGTCAAAACTAATTTTTGGTTCTGTGATAGTGACACAAATTAATTTGAGACTTCCAGTTTGACATTCAAAATTTCAAAACTATTGCAATGTTGATTAGCATTTGTTCAACATTCAAAAGGAAGTTTTTTTTTTAGTAGCAAGTACCTTGTCCGATTATTTGAATGATTGTTTCCTTGGTAACTCATGGTAGCATGATACTTAAACCACAATAAAGAGCTCTCCCCTCAACTGATCTTATCTCAAATATGATATTAAATAAAACTTTTTTTGCAACTAATGCAATGCCATGATAAATATCTAATGCATTTTGGTGATGCCCACGTCACAAATCCACCTAGAAGTTCATGCCTTGAGTACCCCCCCCCCCCACCTTCTCAAGCACGCACAAAACTAATTGCTAGGGATGACCAGTGAACTCCAATTTACATTAAAATTGGTACATGTTTTTCCATATTTCTCTCTCAAAGGCTGTTCCATTACTTATTTTTTCTTCCATTACTTACTTTTTTCTTATTTTTTTCTTACTTCTCAGTTATACACTCAACTCAATATAACCTTAGTCCCAAACTAGTTGGATATTTATATATATGTATAAGAAAAACTATGCACATATAAAGAATGAATGGAATGGTTACCTTCAAGCAATATATTTCTCGAGTCAAGAGGATCACTAGGAAGCAGTAAGACCTGCCAATTTAGGATGAAGTATCAAAATTGAGAAACTCAAGTAACGAAAGGCAAAACTAAAAAAATTTAAAACTACAAAAGAGCAGCCTAACTCTTAGCATATCAAAATATTTAATCTTGTAATGTTAAATGAAAATTATAACACATAAAATAAAAACCTTGAGCTTCTCCTCAAGGTCTTTGAGTTGATTTGACAAGCTTTCAATCTCACAGGCTATCATCTCTGCCATATCTCCATCACCACCTTCCTCTTTTTCTAGAGCTGGTATGAAGATGATGAGGTCACAAAAAATATTCTTCAAAATATTCCCTAGCTTCTCAGAAATGTCCAACAAGATCGCAAAGGTATCAAAAACAACCTTTTGTTTCTCTTAATTGCTTCTCACAATCCTTGAATCTCCTGAATGTTAACACAACCTATTCAATTGTAGGATGCAGAATGAGATGATAATACACAAATTAGAATGTGTTTTATGTCCTCCAAAGCTAGAAGCGAAAAAAGAGCATTGGAAATTGCATCACCTCATCAAGCTCGGCCATAGATTGTGCTAACTTCTGGTATTCACTGTGTTTTGAGACTACATCTGGATCAGCCAGCTTGACCTGTAGTACAAGTTATAAGATTCAACATCCTTTTGCTTTTTAAACTTTTAGTTTCTAACCCCGTAAAAATGTCAATTCTTTATCGCCCATTTGTTCCATCAGTTATTGGTCTTCTTTCATATAGTCAAAACTCAACTTCAAATTTCCTCAATCAACCCCGTACTGCATTACCTACTACTTTTTTTTATGACATTTTCTACAGGCTAACTACCTCACTAGTTATTCAACAATACTCAGCCCTATATTTCTTCTGACAAACACAACAAAACTAAATTTTTTTTTTTAAATTATATAATGTGGTTATATTTGCACCTCAATCTGAAATTAACCCAAGCCCAAACGAATTAATGATCAACAGGGACATCAAAGTGCTCTCCTCTGTTAGTTTCCAAAGGTCCAAATGCATAGAGTGATTAAGAAGTAATGAATAATGGAAGTTCAAACTGACAAATTAAAATACGATGAACACATTAAATTATCAATTTAGGTACGAATGATGAAGTGAATTAGTACATTTAACTATTAAGGAAAAACTAAATAAATAAATAAATGAGCGTGGCCGTTAGCTCCGGTGGTTGGAGCCCTTCCGCCCATCTCATCCGGCCCGGGTTCGACCCCGGGCTCACCCCCGGCGGCTTACCGTTCTAAAATAAATAAATAAATAAGTTCTCTTTGAAATAGAAGGAGCGTACTGATAGTTCTTTCCAAGTTCTCTCCGCAGATTCCAGTTTTGCTATCAGATAGGGCTCCTGCAATTTTATCGAAATGACAAAATTATATTAAGAATCCCATAATTTCCCTCATCTTTTCTTGGGAACCAAATGCAAAAATAGTAAAAAAAAAAAAATGAAACAGTGGATCAATCGTTTCCAAGTTCA
Organism: Pouteria glomerata; assembly: GCA_035590655.1. Lineage (NCBI taxonomy): Eukaryota > Viridiplantae > Streptophyta > Magnoliopsida > Ericales > Sapotaceae > Pouteria > Pouteria glomerata. Next base: position 68,443 of record JAVXUM010000013.1, on the reverse strand, counting down.
AGAACCGAAGAAGATTTCAGAAAAATTTACGCACCGCCATGCAAGCGATTCTTTTTGGAGCTCTGAGACTGGGCATGGGTCGAACGACCACCGATGCTCTCCGTAAGTAGCAAAGTCGACGACGCGGCGAGAATTGGTTCGTATGAGGGAAGATTTGAGCGGTGAAACTCGTACTCGTTGATAAGCTATTCATGTTTAACGGATATATGGCGAAGAGCCGCAGATTTGGTTGCGGAAGAGCGGCGAACAAATTCTCCAATAAAGAACCGACATTCGGGTGTGAGCCGAGAAGTTGACTAGATAAGGCAATTTTTTGTGTCGGGGGCTGGGTGGATTTGGGGGCTGGCTTACAATGCTATGCCAGCTCGGCTATAAATGGCTAGGACCGTTTGATCCAACTGCCCCTGTATCAATGCCATATAGCCGACATTAGCCTCTTAAAAAAAATAATAAAAAAATCCAAAAAAAATTGTGGTATATGAATTTTTTTATTTTTAATTATTTTTTAAATTTTCATATACACAAGTATAAGATGCCAAAAAAATAATAAATAAAAAAATTAAATATTAGTAAAAATTTATATAAAAAAAAAAAAGAAATAAACTGTTTAGTGGTGCTTAACAAAAAATTTTAGCCATTAATTGTTGAAAAAAAAACTCAAATCCTAAAAGGAGATTTTGGATAAAATTGAGGGAAAAAAAAAGAGTAAAATTTATTCCTTTTTTTTAACTCGGGCTAATTTAACTTTGTCACTTTAATTTTTTCAAAATTTAAA
>JAVXUM010000013.1:30096-40587 GCA_035590655.1 Pouteria glomerata | reverse complement strand
ATAATTAAAATAATCAAAGATAATCTTCTTCTATTAAACTCTTGAAATAACCTTATCTTTCGCTATCTAATAATTGATTAAGGACCTTTTCATTGGGTAAGGAGCGATTTTATATCCTATAAAATTAAGACAGGCAAAAAGCTGGCTTTCCATACCCATAAAACAAAGGAAAATGCCTTACAATCAGTTTCTTTTTTTTTTTTTTAACAAAAAAAAAAAAAATAAAAAACCAGAAAGATCAACCAAAATTATGTGGTGATGCAATTTGTGTTATGAAATAAAATTTTAACAGGTTATTTTTAACAATTAAAGTTGAACCAAAATGTGATGCTTGAGGGAGCGAGATTATAAAATTATGAAAAAGGGATTATTAGGGGTTTTGAAAAATATTTGGGGGCATGAAAGGTATTTAAAATTTTTATTAAAATTATATCTGATCTCTAAAAATTTCTAGATATGTTATTGCCTTCCCGAGGTAAAGAGTGTATTTTTTCAGCTAGCCCATATAAATAAGTTGTGCGGCCAATAAATATTACTTAAAAATAGTAGAGATTTTTAATAACAAAATTGCTCAAAAATAATTTGGCGGTGGTGACATTCTTATAACAAAAGATCCCTTTAATGGGTTCTCTATTTTGGAATGATCACCGCATAATGAATTCATATCATTTTGATGAATTAATTATTGTAGTTAAGTCTTTTAATTGCATAGAATTACTGTGGCCGAAAAATGCAACCCTACCAAAAATTTTAGCAAGAATATTGTTTCCTAGACTCGCAAAATTTCTTGCTTTGAAGACGTCAATTGCTTGAGAAGTTGCCCATAAGATACCGATGTGATTTATTAGCATTTGATTCATAGTTGCCAGATTCGACTCAGTCTGGACTTTGACCTAGTATAAGTTTTGAGTTACCGGCTCTGTGGGTCACTAGGTTAATCCGTCGGATTTAAAATTGTATAAAAAAATTTTTCATATTATATTTATATAATAATTCACAATTTATAAATCATCAAATTGATAAAACAAAAAGATCAAATATAGTTATAATAAGATAAAGTCTATAAAATTCAAATATATAACTTCAAAATTCATAAAAATAAAAATAATAATCTTAATATATAACCACATAATATAAAATCAACACAATAGTTTGAAATAGCTAACATTAATAATAAGTACAAATAACTAACATTAACACCATAGTTTAAAATATAATCATAATTTAATAACTAATTTGTATCATTTAATTTTTTTAATTTTTTAATCAAATTTTTTTTAATAACCGGGTCAATATTGGGTCAATTGATTTTTTTCGGGTTGATCGGGTTGGACTGGGTTAATGGCTTCATTAAATAATTCTCAAACCCGGTCCGGTTCAAGCACTAGCTCACCGAGTTAGTGGGTCAACCTGCCAGGCCGGGCTGGGTTTGACAACTATGCTACAAAGCAATCATCTTAAAGGAAGTAATTCTTATCAAATAAAATGGCAAATACAACTATTTGATGTTAGAAAGAAATTTTTCGTTAAATACAAAAGTGTTATGTCTAATGCTTTTCTTAGAACAATTAACAAGGTAAGCTCGGTTTATACAAAGTGAGAATTGCTATAGTTTGTTTTGGGGATAAGGAAATAGTTAACCAACTCTCATTGCGTAACAACCACTGGACTTCTTCTGACCAATCACTAACCCCGTAAGATGAAACAAAAGAGAATTTTGGGAAAAGTCTATTAGAACATTAGTAAATTTTATTATAATAAATATTTCTTACCAATTAGAAATCATACAATAGGTGTCTCTTTAGTAGTTGGTTGGACATGCCAACCACACATAATACTACAGAAAGCCATGTGAATATTTTCAATAGGGTGATCTTTTCCTATCCACTGTTAATAAAAAGAATAAAAAATGAACGTTATTATAGTTTACATAAAAATTTAACAATACTAAAAAATAAGTAATTAAAAAAAAACATATTTATTACTCACCAATGTAGTAATACCTATGACAATAGTAAGTAGGTAAAGTATGCCTAATCTTGTATCATGATGTTGGAAAAAATACCACATAAATGCCACAACTTCACTTGAAAATATAGTCCTCACATACCCAACATCAGTCGCAAAAATATACGTGAATGTCGCCATGAAGTTTCAAATGAAAGTGATAAATATGGGATCGGTATATCTAGAGACATCTAATCTCTGTTTTTCTCCAAATACTATTAGGTAATTTATAAAATAGTAGATACAGTCCCAATGGAAATAACTCTGGACTCTGAAAATTTATTACCCAAATTATGTAAAATATATACAGATGCATAAAATATGACAAAATAAACTGCGACAAAAAGGGCAATCGCCATAGCGGACAAAACACCACTGCTAAAATGAGATTTAAAATAATGGGACTTGCAAACTGCTAAAGCTGTTAAAATGGAGGTTACTAACGGGCCTAGTTTACTTCAAATAGTTGTATTTGCCATTTTGTTTGATAAGAATTACTTTCTTTAGGATGCTTGCTTTGTAGTGCTTGCTATGTTGTTTAATTTCCTTTGGCGCCTTCCAAGACAAATACGGGGCCTAGGATGAATTTGTTCGGTTTGGGAAGAAGAGAAGTGAAAAAGAGAGAGAATTTTATTCTATTTCGTGTTTGCTTGTTAAGATCGAAGAGAAGATGAAGGTAAATATATCGTAAAAGAAATTTTAACATATTTTATCTTTCTTTTCAACTTTTCCTCCTTTCTTCCTTTCTCTTGTTTTTGATTTCTAGTCTTTAAATTCTAAATATAACATAAGAAAAAGAATGTGAAAGAATATAGACTACTTTAATAGAAGTTCTACTTTGAAACCTCAATTAACTTAAAAATGAGAGACTATGGTTCCAGACCACATCAGTGTTGTTGAATTACTTGTAGAAGTTAATTTCTTCATGCCATAAATAATAGATGAATCTAATTAGAATTTGAATTTTTGAGTTATATTAGTTAGCAATGAAGATTTGTACAAATGTTAGATTAATATGATAAGAGATCTAATAAATGTTAACCGTGGAAAAGTTCTAATTTCTAAATTGCCCAAAATTGGACCCTAATTGAATAATAGTTCTAATGATTTTATTAAACAGAATAAAGCAGACAAAAAATGCAACAAGATATTCCAAAATAAAATTTAATTAATTCATTTATTATTAGGCTTTCGTACATTTGAAATAAATTTTGATTTATTCTTTTCTAAACATTAAATATGTTTTCGTACATTTGAAATAAAATTTGATTTATTCTTCTGAACATTAAATATATATATAGAACAAATTTTGAAAAATATAATTATGGCACATTGGGCTGTGATTGTTGTTTTTTTTTTAAAGTATTTAGTTTTATTCATTAATAATTATTAAACAATTTTTATGCACTATTTTTATAATTATTTAAATCGAAGTATAAATTGACAACAATTTATTGAGTGTGATGTGTATTTTAAAATATTTATTTTGTAATACTCGATATTTAATTTTTGTCATTTGGGTCAATAAAATATTGAAATTGAGATTGGATTGATTTTTATTTTATTTTTTTTGGATTGAATTTGGCTCGAAGTAGTATTAGATTAGACAATTGGGCCAAAAACTCTTGCCTTTTCTTTTCTCTACCTTTTCTTTTCTCTTCTCTTCCCTTTCTTTTCTTTTTCTTTCTTTTTGGCTCTTTCTTTTCTCTTCCATTCATTTCTTTTCTTTTTCTTTCTTGTGGCTCTTGCGTCTTCTAGAGAACGGGAAAGGGAAAAAAGAGAAATAGGAGAGAGAGAGAGTGAGAGAGAGAGAGTAAGTTTCAAGAAGGAAGATCGACGGATTGGGATTGTATTTGACGTTGTGAATGTCGTCGAGGTGGTGTTTATTTCATGGTTTCACTCGAGGTGGGAGAAATCGACGTTCAAAGTTTGGAAGCCAAAACTTAAATTTTTTTTTTTGATTAGAGGTAAGTAAGAATTATATTTGGATTGTAGATGTGGCTAATATGAATTTGACATATTATATGTTTAATTTGGTTAAATTAAGTTTATTAGGTTTATCATTTGGATTTATATTATTGGGTATCTTATGGTACGAATTATCTGATAGGATGATAGACGCATGAACTCAATCCCTACAATATTTCTACTATTTTTTATTTGAGATTTGAAAAGCAAAGTTATCATTGTTTAAAAAAAAAAAAAAGTGTGACCCACCTAATGCGGTATGATTTATCTTGTAATTCTAATTGAATTTAAACTCTTAATAATTTTGATTGATGAATAATAATATGGACACAATATCTTCTTATTTACTTTTATCTTAGTTTTTTTTTTTTTTTTTACTTATTATCTGGATCATTTTCATTTAGTTGTGATTCAATTTTATTTTATTTTATTTTTTGTAATTCCGTTAGTTAGAAATCTGTTAAGATTTTATTGCGATTGTTTTTTTATTCTTGTGAATTTGTTGGATATTTTTATTAATTAATTAGTTTTTAATCTATTTTATTATAATTAAATTAAGTGTATTAAGCTTATTCTTGGGATTTATATTATTGGGTATCTTATCGCACAAATTATCTAATAGGAAGATAGACAGATGAACTCAATCCTTACAATATTTCTACTATTTTTTATTTGAGATTTGAAAAGCAAAATTATCTTTGTTAAAAAAAAAAAAAAATGAAATTGTGCCCACCTAATGCGGTATGATTTATATTGTAATATTAAAAATAATTAAATTTTAATTTTCGGAATAATTATGATGGTAAGATACAATTCTAATTGACTTAACTATTAAGTGACATTTGGTTTATTTTTTTATTTTCTATTTTCTATTTTCAATTTTATGCGTTTTATGTTTTAAAAATTCTAAAATAAGAAAATAGAAAATGTTTTGTTTTAATTATTTTGAGATTTTCTTTGTTTTAGATTAAAAATATTGAAAATAATTTTTTGCCATTTTTAATTTCATATGTAAATCTATTTTTTATTTTTTGAAACAAATTTTGAAAATCCAAGTATTTAAATACATTTTAAGTTATTTTTTGTTTTTAAAAGCACAAAATGAAAAAAAAAAAGTTTATAATAGAAAATAGAAAATAGAAAATAAAAACAGAAAACAAAATTTAAAAAAACAAACTAAATGAAACCTTAATGATTTTGATGGGTGAACAATAATATAGGCGTAATATTTTTTTATTTACTTTTATTTTAACAATCATCTTTTTCCCTTATTATCACAATCATTTCCCATTTAGTTGTGATCTGATTTTGTAAGTATGTTAGCTAGAAATCTGTTAGGATTTTTGTTTAGTTGTGATCCGAAGTTTGTATGTCTGTTAGTTAGAAATATGTTAAGATTTTGTCGTGATCGTGTTTTTATTTTTTTAAATTTGTTAGCTAAAGTTTAGGATTTTATTCAGTTATAAAGAATTCAAGTTTGATTCAATTACTTTTCTATCTTATTTAAATAAATTTAAATAACAAAAGTAATTTAACATAGACTTAATTATTGTGACAAAGAGTGAGTACTATAATATTATATAAATGTATATAAATCGTTCAACCCTTTACCTACTTCACTCCTATCAACTTGTCGGAGAGTTTTAAGGTGAAGAGAGTAGTTTCAAGTTTCATTATCATAGAAATATTCAAAATTTGAGGTGTGTATAATTTATTGTGAATTTTTTTATTTTTTATTTAACTGTTATTTATGAAATCATGAGAATTTTGTCTTTGATCATTACTTAATTGTAAAATATTTTGCACTATTCGATGTGTTCAAACCTCAGAAACTAATAATCGAATTCAATGCCGTTATACGACCATCCAAAAATTTTACGGAAAAGCAATCTGAAATTCAAAATCAATAAAAGAGCTGCAAAAAAAAAAAAAAAAAAAAAAAAATTGATCGCCATTAAGTTTTAAATCGAAACCGAATTCTTTAACATGAATGTTCAATCGAAATTAGAGAAATGGTTTATCTTTTAAATTTCTGGAAATTATTTTGACAAAATGGAAAGATTGAATGATCAGGTAGGTGTGAACGAGTAATACTTAACAGACTGCAAGATAGAAAATTTTGATTATTAAGAGCACCTTCGGCCTTTGAGAGTATTTGCAATTGGCGTAGTTCTTGCAGCGGTAGAGGCGCAAGGCATGTTAGCAGTTGCATCATATGGGGAAGGATTAAATTAATATATATCTATATATTTAAAATATATGTATAAATAACTTTGTGGTCTAAAAGTTACCCATTGATAGAATTTTCTTCCGGCAAATCTTAGGCTCAGTTTGGATGTACAACTAATTTTTTTTTTAATTTTTACGTAAATCAAAAAATATACCCTAATAAAATTATAAACATATCCTCTTTTGTATATTTTTTGTGCAAAAAAGGATTGGTTTTGTGCAAAATGCTAAAAATGTAACAGCTCGGGACCACCACCGCTAGCAAAATATTGTCCGGTTTGGTCCCTCAGGTCTCTCCCAAGTAAGCCCTCATGTTTCTGGGTGACCTCAGTGCCCCCAAAATGAGTCTTACTGGTATTAGAGTATGCAGTTGATATTGTCCCCGGTAGCCCCTCACGGGCCCTCAGGGTTTTGTTCCTCGATAGGCTCTCTCCCCCTCCCCAAGAACACGTTCTACTAGGGAGAGGTATCTTCACCCTTATTAGGTGTGGTTCGTTCTCCTCCCCAACCGATATGGAATCGTTATAATTCACCCCCTTGGAGAGCCCAGCGTCCTCGCTAGTACACCGATTCGGCACCGGTTTTGATACCACTGTAACAGCCTGGGATCACCATTGCTAGCAAGATATTGTCCGTTTTGGCCATTCGGGTCTCTCCTCGGCAAGCCCTCACGATTTTGTTCTTGGCGAGGGCGACCTTAGTGCCCCCCAAAATGTTCCTACTGGTATCAGAGTACGCAACGGATATTGTTCCCGGCAAGTCCCTCACAGCCCCTCAGGGTTTTGTTCCTCGATAGGCTCTCTCCACCTCCCCGAAAATGCGTCCTCCTGGTATCAAAGTAAGCAGCGGATATTGTCTCCGGCAAGCCCCTCAGGGTTTTGTTCCTCAGTATACTCTCCCCCTCCCCGAGAACGCGTCCTACTAGGGAGAGGTATTCCCACTCTTATTAAGCGTGGTTCGTTCTCCTCCCCAACCGATGTGGGATCATTACAAAAAAATTTAAAATTTTTAATTTTTTTCTCTCTAAACACACTCGTTGGAATTATTAGGGGTTGTTTGGCATACTAAATTTCTTTGAAAAACTCTTAAAAACTCCCAAAATTTCTCAATTTCTCTAACACTTTTTACACATTCCCACCTATTACAAGTCTAGAAAAAATTACATAACTCGAGTTCGATTAATCAAATAGTTGTAATTTTTTTTTTTAATGTGGCCACAGTTATCCAAGTTACTAAACAAGACCCATTGTCAATATTTTTTGAAGAAATTTGAAATCGTTCCGACGGATTTCAAAACCGTTTCGATGAATTTCTCTGCAAAAGTCAATATTTTTCACTATTCATCTCTGAAAAACGTGATTTGTCACAAAATACCTAAATATCATTCAAACTACATTTTTTATTATTTTTCATTGTTTTTCATCACACCAAACACCCCCTTAAAGTAAATAGAACTTCATTGCCTTTATTATAGTAGGTATAATTTCTTTACTTTATGTATATTATTATATAATTCTAAAAACTTTTCCGATAACTAGTGTTTGTTTTATTGGATTTTAGATTTTCCAAACAATTTGACATGGAGATTGTTAAGACGAAATTTATCAATTTGTGGGAGTTAATGAAGGGAACGATGATAACACCATTCTCTGCCATTTCATTACTCTTTTGGATTTAGAGGTCGTTTTATATTTTACAGAACGATAGATTAATATAAATAACGAAAACATTGAGATAAAAAGGAATTAGGATAGTTGTTATGGAAAGGAGCTTTTGTTCATTTGATTGTCCCTTTTGTTCATTTTTTTTTTGTTTTTTTTTTTTGTTGGCCTTAAAATCCTATGATTTTGGTTGTTTTAGATTGGTGCAGCCAAAAATGAATAGGGTTCCCTATTAATATAATGCATCAACGAGAGTTCTCTTGGGAATTTGGCTATGTTGTTTGGTGGAGAATTCTTCTCATCAATCGTTGACTTAATCATTAATTCGGACTCTTTAAACAAGAAATTGACGGCAAAACTTTGGACTATTAAACAAAGAATAACTCTGAACAAGTAATTGATGACAATAATTCTGGCTCATTAAAAAAGAGCATGATGTCAACAATTATAAATAAAGAACTAATAGCGACAACTCTGAGCTTATTAAACAAGAAAATGATATTAACAACTCTAATTAGGTTTAAGTAATTATTCAAATCAGTAATTTCTATTCATTGTTTTTGTCTGTTTAGTTTTCTATTTAATTCCATGTTGTTATTATTGTTAGTATGTTTGGCTTGTCATTGCTTTATAAAGTATAAATGCTTTTCCATTTTTTTTTTCTTTTTTGAGAAGGAAAATAAAAATAGTGAAAGTTGCATTTCGTATTCGATGATATATAGTAGTCATTTTATATGAAAATTATTTGTGCAGAAAAATGATTGCACTATAATAATTAATTAAATCAAATATTATTGAGTCTCAATTAAGCTTTGATTTCTAATCGTTTTCGTTCATCTATTTTGAAAAAATTAGTCTATTTATTTCGATTTGAAACTATTAAAGTCATCCTAGTGAGAGTTGAATTGATTTGGCCTTCAAAATCTCAATTTTTAAACATCATGCTATTTTTATTAGAACTTTTATCTAACCTAAAAATGATTATTAACCTTTTATCTTCAAATTTTGAAAATTCCTTTCATCATTTTGGCTGCGAACAAACTTGTAAAAAACCACCATAACCTTATCCTATATTTGAGAGCCCGTTTGGCAAATAAATTTTTTTTCCAAAAAAAAAAAAGAAAAAAAAAAACAATAGTTACAAGAGTTAACCTTTTAAACGATTGATAAATTATTGATATTTTTGCATTATTTTATTCGTTTGATCAGAAAATTTTGCTAAAATAAAATTTTAATTTTTGCACAAAAAGTTGATAATTTGATAGAAAGGTAATATAGCATTGATATTCGAAAACAACTAGGTAAAAATCGAAATTGTTCAAACTTCTGGACAAAAAAATTTACAAACTGAAAATTTGAAAAAAAAAAATAGGAAAAAGCCTACCAACCCTCTAATTGAACCCTAAATGCACCAGAGGATCAGATATAAATAAGTACAATTGCGAAATAATTGCAAGCCGAGGGGCAAGGTTAACTAATACCCTTGCACTTTTTCTGGTTTCATTTTATAGCTTCTAAATTTATATCTTGTCCTATGGTTTGCTGATCTAAAAGATAAAGATATTGAGAAGATAAAAAAAGAATTCAGATAATAGTTTTGTTTGGAAGGGTCATTTTTTTTAATTTTGATGGTCTTTTCGTTATGTTGTTTGTTTATCTTCTTGTTCATTGGTTTTAGAATCTTTCGATTTTGGTTGTTTAGGATTGGTGCAATTAAAAATGAATTGGAAGAAGGGTTAATAAAAATGCCTATTACCATTATGCATCGACCAGAGTTTGCCTTTTGGGGAGCCAACTATATTGTTTGTTGGGGAATTCGTCTCATTAGGTATTGGATTAATTGTTGGTTTGGACTCACTGGAGAAGGAACTGGTGGCAATAACCTTGAGCTCGTTAAACAGGAAAATGATGTCAACGACTCTAAACAAAGAATTGATGGCAATGACTCTAGAATCGTTAATGTAGAAAATGATGTCAACAGCTATAAACAAGGAACTGATGGCAGTAACTCTGAGCTTGTTAAATCCGTCGTTCAGTCTGTTTAGTCTCTATTTTGTTTTATTTTGTTATTATTGTTATTATGTTTTGCTTATCATTGCTGTGTAAAGTTAAGTACTCTTTTATTTCTCTTGAGAAAGAAAATGAAATTAGTGGAAGGTGCTTTTTGTTTTGATGATATAATATGCTAGCCATTTTCTACAAAATTTATTTGCACTGGAAAATAAATTTCACGATAATAATTTATTAGATTAAATATTATAGAGTTTTCAATTAAACTTTGTTAGATGACCATGCACATACAAAGAAAATGGAAAGAGGAAGTACAAGACAAATAGGAATACATGTAACAAAGAATAAAAGTAATACAACAAAGAAAATAGAAAAATGAGAAAGAAAGAATAACCATGGAAACTCTGAATCGTTGTACTTCAAAGGAAGGGATGAATGCATAAAAAACTACAGAAGAAATAGGAATACATCATATGGGAGGTGTAAATAATGAACTGATGGCAAAAAATCTGAACTTATTAAACAAGAACATAAAACACATAAAATAAAAAATAAATATCAAATCAAATCTCACCTAAATTTTTCAAAGAAAATTAAATTTTAGTGAAAAATAGAC
>JAVXUM010000012.1:2048675-2066883 GCA_035590655.1 Pouteria glomerata | reverse complement strand
AAAGAAAAATCCATGACTCCCCACTCGGGCACAGTCCCAAAACAAAACAAAATAAAAGAAAAAGAAAAGAAAAGGAAAGGAATAAAAGTGCAATCAAGCACAGTCCCAGGCAATAATTGTAATCTCCAAGCAATTATTGAACCCTTAGCAATACAATCTTTCTTTCCAAAATCAAATACAATAGTAAACTTTTGTATGTGTGTGTTAGGGAACTGAGTCCAGATATGGTTACACTAAGTGATCGTAATACTTCTGTATTAAATTTAACCTTCAACTGCCAACTAAACTAATGCTTGTAGATTAATTCAAGCATCAAATTTCTGCAAAACCTTCTTTGGTTTTTCTATCTCAGAACTTTGAACGGATTGATTTAACAACAGATTTATACACCCGAATTCGCAACAACCCCTTAGCTGTACTCTTGGAAATCAAGTTTCAATGGTCAAAATCCCTACTAGGAAGTTATATCATAGTCCATCAAATGTTTTCTGTAGTCAGAAACATCCATAATTCAAGGAAATTTGAAAAAAAAAAAAAAAAGAATGAATTGAAATTCATAGGGTGCATGGTTAGACTAATTGCCTGGAGTTCCGGGTAGATTTCTTTTCTTCTTAACCGGTTGTTGTGGTTGGGATGTGGAGCCATTGCTGTTGGTTGCCGAAGCTGTAGCAGGCCCGGAATTCGAGCCATGGAAGTGATTTTGCAGCTGCTGCTGCTGTTGTTGGACTTCTTCCCCAGTGTTACCTGAAGAGAAGCTCCCATCATCACCTGTAATATTTGACATTAGAAAGGCAAAGAAAATAAAAGATAGGTATGGATCAGATTGTGGTTGTAGAAAGCTTTAATCTATTTCTGTCCTTTCTTTGATTTTCCAAACTTCTCTCTCTCTCTCTCTCTCTGTGTGTTTAAAAAGGGCTTATTTATTGGTGAACATGAAACCAGGGAATCTGCTATCACTAGAGGAGGACAAAAACCAGGGAATTCTCCTCTATTTCTGGTGATGAGAGAGAGCTCTTGTTGGCATGAGAAGAGCACAAGAACCTGCTATATTCTTTGGGTTATATTAAATATATAGAGAGAGATAAGAGTGTTGATAATGGACAAGCGATATAGAATTACGCTAGTATTAGTAAACAATTATTTATTCATGCATCGCCCAAGAAAGAAATACACAAAAGAAAGTCAAAAAAGAAAATGCTCTTTATTTTATTTTAATTTTTTTTTTTTTTTTGGGGGGTTAGAAAGTTACGTCTAACATGACTATGACATTTTTGTAATAATAATTTTTTTTTTTTTTTTTTTGGTGAACTTTACCATTAAAAGTAATTGGTGTATAAGAGAATTTGATAAACAAATTCTGATAATACAGCACTACTTATGTAAAAAGCTAGAAGGAAAAAGAAATTAAGAAAAATTAAATAAGAGTGAGAATAAGAATAAGTGTCTTATTTAGAAAAGTTTTTTTTATTAATTTTTTAAAAATACTACTCTATCAAAATACTTATATAACAAAGAAAATTATATTCAAGTGATGTAGATGTGACATTGTTGTAATAAAAACTCAGATTGTTGATTTTTTTATTTTGTAATATTTACTTATAATAAATTCACGTTATTCTAGTGAATTATTCTCCTTAAAATTTCTGATTATATAACGAGTTTTAATTTTTTTTTCTACACGTATGCAAGTGATATTAACTACTCTTACCGTGAGGGGCTCTAGTTTCGTCAAAAATTAAAATTACTAATATATTAAATTATTTCTCTAAATTTTATGAAAGTCGTTATCTAATTTAAAAGAAAGTTTGACTAATAATTGAAAATTATTTCTCACAAGCAAGGTACACATTTCTTTTAAGAATTATTTTTAAAAAAGTTAATTTATATTATATTTTTAATATAAATAAACTTTAATTTAGAATAACAATCTATTAAATAAAAGTAATATATATATATATATATGAAATACCTTATAATTTTTTATCTAAGTGATGTGATACGAAAGCATAAACAGTGACTTTCTACCAAAAAATCATTTGCGTCAGTTTACCTCAAATCAACTCGTAAAACTAATTAATGTTGACAAGAGATAAGAGGAAATTACACGAAAACACTGAGTTAGAGTCTTTCGATCTGTTCATTCCCACAGATACGCAACTAAGTCAAAACTAAAACCCATGAGCCTAGCTAGCTAGGGCCCGTGACATGACCTACAAAGGTTACGATAAAGATGAATGAATGTAATTGCGGTCCACCATATAAATTTAATTAATTAAAAATTAAATATTAATTAATTAAATTTGTCACATCAGGTGCTACTTCAACAAGTTGATCAAAGTTACAGCTGATAGACAAGTTTTCTTTTTAAATACATTATGTGTTACTTTCTGGCTCAGTTTTTTATGATACGTGCAATTCTAATTTCGTGGGTAAGCATTATTGGGAAGGCTTTAGTGAAAGAAACCCGGTTAAAATTTTGAATTTTACCGGTCAAGAAGTATCTCCCGAACGAATTACAGAACTGCAAAGCTAGCTAACGCGGTTATTTTTTTTTTTTTAGTTAGCAGTAAATCCATTTATTGGGGTAAATTCGATGACCGAGTCCACTGTTCATGTTGTTAGTGTAAACGCATTTCATTTCAAACCAGATATGAACGGATCTCTAAGAACAAAAATATCTTGTTTTGACGTCGTTGGGATCTATGGTACAAGAATTCATTTTGTTTTGCAATAGGAAGTATCAATTTTACGTAGCCTCGAAAATTCGTTTTATTAACTGACTTTAGATATATAATCTATATTTTATTGCTCTGTGCATGTTTCGGTGATTTAAATCAATTCGACCTGCCCATGTCTCTCTAGCTATGCATTGTTAGAATTAATCCATATGTTTTATTTTATTTTATTTTATCTCACATGTTTGGCCTACAAAATTTCATCAAATTTCAACTACTTTTTATTCTTTCTTCTAATTAAATTTTAACACATATCACTTTTTTATCAAATTAACTGTACTTTTATAATATTTTTTTGTTAAATTTTTTTCTTCCAAATACTCTTAAAGTTGCCTTACAGATGCTATAATATATATATATATATAAATCTTTACGTACGTTGGAAAATCAAGCTTTTAACATCATTGCATGCGGCTGTTGTAAGTTGAAGGCTGCCGGACCCTATTGTCTCATTTAATATCAATGATTAAACAAAAACAAAGGAGTCAATATCGTTGGTTAGATATCGTGAAATTTCATTTGTTTTTTGAATTTTATTTGAGTTTTTTTTTTTTTTTTAAACAATTAAGGTTTGAATTTTTAATTAATTATAATGTGCTCTAACATTTAGTCCCTAAAAATTGAACAATCAACCGTGAGAGTGTAAGAACAAATGTAAAGTCAATAAAAAAAGAAAATTACGACTAATTATAATGTTCTCCGACATGTAGTTCCTAAAAATTAGATAATCAACGGTAAGAGTGTATGGGGCAAATAGTTAATAAAAAAAATATATGATTAATTAAAAGATCAAACCCTTGCTTGTAACAAATAAATAAATAATTCAGAACTTGAAATGAAATTCTAATAAAACTTCTGGTGCAAAATAAAATTTATTTTTTAAGTATTCATGTTTTAATTTACTTCTAATGACGCAAAACATTTTACTATTTTCTTGACTATGAGAATCAACTAAATAGTAATGATGCGTGGCTAGGGTAAGGTTATATAAATTTGGAAAGTACTTTTTTTTTTTTTAAACTAAAATGATGTAGGTAAATGTGAACAATTCATTTTAAAATAAAAAAAAAAAATCCATAAAAACGAAGATTATTTGTAAAACTATCACCGTGTCGCATTATTTTGTTTTGTTGTATTATTTTTGAAAAGAATAAAATTTTTAAAATTTGATTGAACAATATAGCATATGCTGATTTGGCCTCTATTTTTACAAGTGTTCAAGTATTTATTTCACTGAGTAGTGGTTAGAGAAATTAATATTAGATGCTATGCTTAGTGTTTTGCTTCTTCTTATACATTCATGCTTTAGCTAGTGGTATTGGCAGCACTTCTAGTTCTATCTTCTTTGGATTTGTTCCCTATATTTTCTTTCTTTTGTCAAGGTTTGCAAAGCTGCACAATTCCAGAGCAGCACCTGGCATATTCTCTCTCTCTCTCTCTCTCTCTCAATTAGAAGCAAGTGGTAGTCGGCTAAAAACTAGAAACAACAAGGAGACAGAAATTAGTATATGAAACATTGGCTAAGCTCTAAAACTCTAGTCAAATGTAACTATAGTGTTTCAAATTCTATTTTCTCCGTCGCAATCTAGAAACTAATATTGACAAGAAATTCACCTGGTTTTCATCGATCCAGATCGATGGTTTTGATGAAGCAACATCACCACAACAATGTAATGACAGACATATTCCAACGGGTTCGTTCTTTCAAAATATATGTATATATTATTTGTAAATATATATATATATAAGAGCAGCATTTAATTTGGATTTGGATGGTGGCCAAGCCAACTGCTAATTGACATAAGCTAAGGATCTGCATGGATGAAACCAACACAAAAGATGGTCATATGCATATTCTTTTATCAATTATATATAAAACTATGTATTATGATATAGACGTGTTTGATTAAAAATAATCCCTTGGCTATTCTAATTTCATTGACATGGACATATTTGTAACTTTGTATTCCCTCCCCTCAAAAAAAAAAAAAAAACGAAGAAGAAAAGAAAAAGAAAAAAAAGAAAAAGTGTTAAATTAAAGTAATGACTTAATTTGTTAATAATATGACATCCAAGGATCGTTTCATGTCATTTTTTTTTTCAAGCATTGATTGATATTAATTTAGTTCATTTTTTTATTAATCAAAAGGACAAATACAATATAGTTATGACCCCGAATAAATATAAATATATGGCGGAAAGATTGTTGGGTTCTAATTATTTTAAAAATATATATATGTCAAATATTATATTATTGGATCAGCTAATTTGATCAATTAATTAAATTGGCCGATAGTGAAATATTATGAATGTCCTTTCCAAGTGGGACAGATGATACCCCAAAAATGGCTTGCTAAGGCTTCCAAATGGTTTGCTCTTGACTTATTTGGGATTTGGAATTTATTAAGAGGCAACATAAGAGCTGGGATTGAACAGTGAGAGAGAGACTCCAAACTTCTTGTGAAAGAGGTTGGAGGATTGTTTTACCTCTTTCTTTCACCAATTTTTTTTTTTAAAGTAAAGAGATCTTGATGAGCTTTTCTGCTTGCATGTTGATGGCAAAATCAACGGTAGGGCACTAGAAAAAGGAGGTCCTTTTACAGACAAATCAAGAACCCTTTTGACTCAGATTAAACATTATCTTTAAAAAAAAAAAAAAAAAAAAGGAAAGAAACAAACAAACAAACACTAAAAAGTTGCCAGCCTTAAATCATTGATAATCTTTTAAGAGTAATCATCACTGTCCTTGTATAAGATGGGTTTGTACTTCCAGGTTAGTTTGGGAAAAAAATAAATTAATTAGCTTTTAGGTTTGATTTATTTTTTTTAGGTGGCATTTTTAATCATTTTTTTTTTTTGATTTTGGTAGATGTTAGGCATCTTACTCAAATATTTTTAAAACAAAAAGAAAAATAAAAATAGGAAAAGTTGCAAATGGATAAAAATAACTTTTTCAGACTTTGGGTTAGTATTTTTCCATAAATTTTTTAAAGATGTGTATATCATGCATAAAAGTTATCAAAAAATAAAAATAAAAATAAAGGACATATTTTGTTTTTTTTTTTTTTCCTGAACTAACAAGAAAATTAAAATCCATTTCCCCCTCTCAAGAGAATCTTGGAATTGAACAGAGAGGGGGCTCAAAATCACTCCAATGATCCTCATCCTTGCTTTTAAGCTAGGGCCATTTGTAAGAAGTCCAGTCTAGTACCCATGGTCAACCTTTCATCAATCTTTTGGCCCACAGACCACGGATGGGGCAATGGGATAAGGCTTGTTTGGCATTTTCTATTTTAGATCTTCCAAAAGGAGACACGATTGTAGTTTTTAGTTTTTAAGTAAATTTTTTTTTTTTTTTTATACAAAAGTAAATTGGTGTCGAACCGTGATGTTATAAATATATTAAATATTATATATAAATAAAATTAAATGTTATAATTTTCACTATTTAAGTTTTATTTTATTTTTACTTTTTTTTTTTATTTCATTTTATTTCACAAACAAGTTTACATGATGAATCAGACACACACACACACACACACATATATATATATCCACAAATTTATCAGTTACTCTGATTTTCAAAATATTATGTTTAATTTTAGTCTCCTTTTTGGTCATAATAGTTTTGATTTTCATAAGAGGGTCAGTAAATATTGATCTGATACCGTACACAACCAATCATGTTTCCAAAACATCCATACAAAAGCCACAAGCAAAGGGAAAGCCAATTGGGTATTCTAATTGACAGGAAAGAGACCTGTAATCTTATCAATCCCAGCCCCAAGAATTCTGACACAATTTTTAAAATTAGATTCTTGATGCAAGAAATATGACAAAACTTGATTATCAAAATTAACATCCAGAATCTCATTGAAGAAGCCATCGAGAGCTGAAAAAGCTGAAATACGGTATTTATTCATTAGCCAAGCCAGCAATAAAAATTAATGAAGAGAACTTATTGAAGTCACAAAGAACCTAGCCAAAGAAATTTAAAAAGAGAAAAAAAAAATCAACTATACTTATTACAACAACATAACATAAACAAATGGGTGTTCACCTTTATGTGATTAGGCTGCAACAATTTCAGTAACTTTTTACCACTATCTCAATCTGAGTACTTGAAGGATAAATTTGTGCATCTCCCTTTCGCCGTTTCATGTTCTAGTCCTCAGAATTTTTTAAGTGATACTTCACGTGTCTCTGATAACTTCATCAAACCATTAATCCTCGGCATTCAAACCAGCCAGCCCGGTTAGATTATTATCGAGAGTTTGTGACCATGTCAGCGTTACAACCTACAACGATCAGTCCCTCCATCACATCTTCTATCTTGCATTATGCAATATCATTATCTGCACTACCACTTGAAGTTGAACTAGCAGCAGCAGTCCTGCTGCGGACCAGTCGAGAAGTCCTTGACATTGAATCACCTTGAGAATCAGCACACTTCCTCTTCTTCTTTGTAGTAAGGAATCCACATGCAATAGCCTCCAGTGCCCTTGCGGTCAATGGCCTGTTTCTTGTGCTCTGCCTCCGACCATTCAAGGCAGGTTGCTGTTCTGTACTAGCAACACCGCTGGAGGACTGCTGGCTTGTTCCGGACTGAGTAAGAGATCTGTTTGAACCTGGCTCATCAAGAGTGTCCGCCCTGTTTGAGATGAAGCTTTCATTAATTACCAGATCTTGAGAGACATGAGGAAGGTTCAGGTCAATCAAAGTTGGGGGTTGAGGTTGAGGCTTGTTAGGAGATGGTTCTGTAACCAGACAGTTGCCGTCTACAATGCCTTGATCACTCTCATCTGGGCTGCCGTGAGCCAAAGAACTGCCAGACGACAGACTCTGAGGTGGACCTTCTTGAAATCCCATATTCCCATGTGGATCCGGCAAGTTCAAACCACAAGACTCCTCTTCACTTACTTTGGTCTCTGTGGAGATGTTTTCAACAATGGGGCTTGACTCTCCAAAGCAACAAGTAGTTAACTGCTGCTGCTGCATGATAGGGGCTACACAATTTAACTGGTCTGATCTCTCCACCTTCTGGCTAAATTGAAATTCCATTTCCTTTACCAACTGCTCATTGGTGGACACACCAGTGCCCCAATCTTCTTGATTTTCCCCTGCTGGTAGGATCATATCTGGACCATTAGGCAAACCATTTTCTTGAATTTTTGTAAATTCTGGTGAGTCAGCAAGTATTCCACTCTCAGTGGTATCTTCTGCAGGGGTAGAAGCATTAATTTCCTCAGCTTCATCTTCAGACGAATCTCGATCAGTTTCACTGGAGAGATCAGGGATTATGGATGAATTTCTACTGCTGTCGGGTAATGTTCTAAGCTCTATGACTTTTGATCGTTCTCCTCCACGAATCAAACTGGTATCCACAATAGTGAACTTCATCAGATCTCTGTTGCATTTTGAAATGGGTGGCTGGAGGTAGCAATGTCGCTGCCAATTTGGCAAACTATCTGGGCATTGCTTTACTGGAAAGTCTAACTGGAATTCTTCCTTGTGTCCACTGGCTTTAGGAGCCTCATTTTCAACCTCAAGAAGTCCAGGGTCTGATGCAACTTTATTCAAGACATCGCTAACAGAATCAAAATAATGGTTTCCTTTGACAAGTCTCCTTCTAGAAAACTTCTTTACACCAGGTATAAGAAACACTAAAGAATGCTTTGAACTTACAAAAGCATGATCCTTGGGTTCCTCAGAGTGCCATCCTCTAGCTAAAAGACGTGGCCATACAGCTTCCCAGAAAAGATCATTTGATCGGGCTTTGCTCAACCGAAAGTCTCCTGTTAAGAACTTTACAATATCCTCCGATGTAAGAGAGGAACATGCTTTGCCAGCCGGGATTTCAGGACGAACAGAAAGTAAATTATTTGTCTTTACAGGGTCCATAGAAGTTCCAGTGAGATCTTGCTTCCCTTTGCCAATGGCCACTGCTTCCACAAGAACATCAATACTAACTGTATCCTTTAAAGTAAAGACATACTCCTCCAGTGAAATTTTTCCACCCTCAAATGCCCTAGAGATCTGTAACAGACCACAAGAAAATAACTAGGTGGAAGCTGACAGATATTTTATGATTTGTCCGCAAGTGAAGACAAAAATGGATCAGTGTTAATAGCAACAATTTTGGTGGAACAAATATTTATATTTCATGGAATTAGAAAACAATTTCAGATATACCAGTAAAAATTTCACGAAAGTAATTCCACAAAAGAAATACAATACTTAATTTAGGTCCTTAAGGAACTACCATACCCATGTGAAGCAGGCAGTTGGCGTGGAAAGGTTATGGCATGTGGGACTAACATAAAACATTTATTGTTTCTGATATCCTTCCAATTCAAGATGCATCAATTCAGCCATTCTTTTTTCGGTTTCAATGACTGCATCAGAACTTAGTTTTATAATGTCTACACGCATAAATACAGAAGACTTCCTTAAGCGTAGATGTTATATATTTGCATTCATCTTCAACTACTTTCATTATGGTTTTAAGGTGATTGTAATAATATACAAAAGGAGAATAGTCAGAGAAAAAAAAAATATTTTCCAACTCTTTGCTTTCTTGGTTTGGAAGTTTAGACCAAGTGCTGTTGTCTCAGTGAACTTAACAATAAGACACAACAGTCACTTCCACCAAAAAAGGGTACTCTCTTTCTCTTTCATACATCAAAAAGAACCAATCCCTGTACTAATAAACAAGAAAGAGGGAAGCTGAGCCCAACTACACATATAGAAGTAGATTTCTACGTGCAATATAAATCAAATTTCTGCTAGTTGAGGATCATTTAAAACAGAAAATTTTAGTGTCAGCAGTTTTAATATTTCAACCACTACGTTCCATGTTCATTTCATGATACTATTGCACTAGCAGGTGATCTTTCTAAAATTTTCAATCTTGCAGAAAATTGTCAGCCAGTTTGGCAAGTTTGCTTGCTAGCCTGTTCTTCAAAAAAAAAAAAAAAGAAAAGAGAGAGAGAGAGAGAGTATCAACAAGCTTGCTCAAATCTTTCGTACACGATGCAGCACTGTCCAAATTCAAGCAAGAGAGCAAAATTTTTCAGCTCCAACAACAGCAGAGATAACTCAAGCTAAACAGATATTTACACCTATGCAGGCACTTAAATTTTCCAATTTGATGAACTACTAATTCTTAAAGAGACAGTTCGGCCTCATCATGTCTAACAAGTGTTATCAACTGGCAAGCAAGCACCAAATTAGCCATATTTACAAAAGCTTAGAGGCACTCAAGGAATTAAGCCTGTTCAACAACCAAAGAAAGGGAACAAAAGCAGATCCTTCCTTGCCCATCCAAAAGTTTAAAAGGTCATCATTCGTCTTCTTTAAATGTGTCAAAATTCAGTCAGCCCCTGTATTTCTCAGAGTTACTATGCCATGTATTCTCAAATGCTCTCAAGCCTATAGCCTTAAAGCCTAGTTTTTTTCACAACCCAACTTTATCTCCATTGTAGATGCATATTTATGCCGTGGTCAGTCAAAATTCTCATCCATAAAAAAGACGGGTTGTTACATAGTATCGGGTTAAATTACTGAAATAAACTACGATATTGGACATATGGGGCAAAAGTTAACCATGATAAGCAAGTTATTTACTAGTTCCTGTCCTGATATCTTTCACCACCTCACTAATAAGAAATTCCCTTATCATAGAATTTTGTTTCATTGCAATGCACACTTAGAGATTAATCCTCTCTCTAACCAGGAACATAAGTTACGCATACCTTGGCTGTATGTGGAAAATTAATTTATCACAAAAGAGATGGTGCTAGCAACAATGGGCTAGAAGTGAATTAGCCAAGCATTTGAGTCTTAAGATTGAAAGTTCACCAAATTGGGAAATTATTACAAAAAAATACAAGGTACCGGAACCAGGAGATTATGTATGGTTAAAAATCATAGGTTGGAAAAGAGTATCAAGTTGAGTTTTCCTTCTCTGTTACTGAAACAAGAAGTTGCTAGCTAGTCCATGATGTAAATTCATCAAGCAAACATTGAATGGAATCTGGTATATATCTTAATAATTCCATAAAACTGCCAAGTAAGAAAATCTCATTTGTCCTTTGACGTAAGAACGGAAATAACACATGATGCTCTAGATAAATAAACAGAAGAACGGAAAGAAAACTAAGAATATATGCTGTACAGAGAGTTACCAAGGCATATGCAGTCCCAAAAAGATTCACATCTATACAATGAATGACACTGGGCTGATCGAGAACAATTTTACGTGATATTGGAACACTGAGCAGCATCATTAGCAGAATTATATGTGAGTTATGCGTATGAGAATGAATAATAGATGACATATTTATCCAAATCTATTACCCATGAGGTAAAGCTACCAGCAGTAATAAGAAAGATCACTTCAGTAATTACCTCCTTCAACATATTTTGGCATTCTTCTGACAAGTGAGAAAATAAACGTGATAATAGTTCCTGCTGCCTCCAACCTGTGAAAATTTTTTGTCCATTTATGGACCGTCTGCTTTTCGTCTTCCGGCACTCTGACCACCTGCGGTGTTCATCAGACCTGTAAAACTGTCCATAATAGTAAGACAGTATATCCCCCATTTCTTTGTCATTAACAAATCTTTTCACAAGATGAAGATTCTTTCCAAAAATATATAGACCAAGGAGGAAACTATCATGTTCACTGGCCCTCCAAGTTTCACCTAGCAAGCCAGGAAGAGGACTGTAACTCTTGTCTGCTTGATCCAACTTGATTTTCTTTTCTTCTGGTGTACTCAAGTCAACATCCATCTTATCACCTCTAAACATAGGGTGAAGTGTTGACAATCCTATTGCTTCTCCATTTTCCAATTGAGTATGCTGAGTCTTAGGTATAACTTTTGCGTCCTGATTGTTTGAAGTAATCTTTCTGTCACAACATGTTTCAACTTTTGCTGTCCACTTTGCTGGAACTGCACCATCATGATTAGCATTAGCCTCCAGAGCTCTCTTCTCGATGTTTTCAACATCAACCTGTGCCCACATAATTGGAATGGGTAATCCCAGTGCAAAATAGTTTGGAAACTCAGTCATGTCTTCTATGTCAGTTGGTTTCTGCATAAGCTGTTGACGATAACACTCCAACATCAGAGGTGGAATTTCTGCCTGGTACTGATCTCCTACTCGAGGAAGTACCAGTGGATCGCCATATATATCACATACATTGGAAGAACATTGAGAAAGGAACTGCTCAGCAGATTTAACCATAATACCTTCCTTGTCATTATCCATTTCGTTGGATCTATCTGTCAAAGATGTAAAAGACTTTTGAGCTTAGAAATTAAAATACGAACAAAGCTTGTAGATGTAGAAGGAAGAAAATTTAAAATATGCCCAATACATATCCTTCCTTTTCACTAATTATGCAGTGAAAATTTATGGCTCAGCCAATTCATATCAGAAGTCTCCATTGCTGAAGAGGCGGAGGAATTTTTTTTTTTTGTTTTTCCTCTTTGTATTTCCTAAAATTTGAGGACTTTACCGCAACTTAACAAATTCCTTGATCAAAATATTAAGTAATTAACTATGCAATCTCATCTAAAAATCTTTGAATTGACTTCAAATACAACTTTGCCTAAATCATCAAGAAAGAGTTCAACATATCCACAAGATAACCACATTTAAAGATGATTAAATGAGGAAAACTTCTAGGAAGCAAATAAAGCCTCACAATGTGTATCACAGTTCAATCCTGTGACGGGATTATATTTGAGGAGGACAACAAATACGCAAATGCCAAAATTCAGATGGAGTACAAAATCCAAACCAAACAAAAGAGCACACTCCAAAAATGACTGCCTCTGATAGATTTATTGTTCAGAAGATTACAAAAAGCAAAACCCTAGTACATGTCAGTTAACTCCTCTTTCAATAATGTACCAAGCGCAAATGGAACAGTTAGGTCAACAACATCAGCCCCAACACCAAACATAATTTTCCCATATCCACTCAAATATTCTTTCTTACTGCAAAAAGCAGAACCCTACCCTGAATTTCAACAGAGGGAAAAAGTAAATATAATTAACAGAATGTGAGGACAAATAATTTTCAGTATTTCGTGCTTAGTAAATTAATTGAGAGTGCTTAATCCAAAAGGTGCTGCAAAGATTCAAAAAAGAATTACAAAACTGAATAAAATTAATAGAGAGTGCTTAATCCAAAAGGTGCTGCAAACAAGCAAAAAAGAACTACAAAACTGAATAACCAAAATATAATCACTGATCAAAATAAACTAAACCCACACCCATTTTCAATACCCCAAACATTTGACGCTAGCACACATTCATAAAGCACCAAGATTGTAAAAAGAACAGAAAAATAATGAAATCCAACAATAGAATCATTCCCTACATAATATTTTCTCAACAAAACAAACAACATTCGTGAAGAACAAAGCATCAAGAACCCCGAACCCCTTATTCAGTCATAATTCTCGTTCAATCCCACATAATTCATCATTTTGACACATCAACCAATACTCAGACAGTGAAAAGGAGTACATCAAAACACTACTAAAGTACGAAAACAAAGCAAAACACGGAGAGAACCACGATGAGGAGGAAGGAAAAAAAAAAAAAAGTTTGCAAAGACATAGGAATTAAACGTCGAAACCCACGCGTAAAAGCAAAGTTGGACAAATGGGTCTTCATGATTATGCATCCATTGACCTTTATTGTCAACCTTTTTTTTTTTGTGAAAAAATAAAATTCATACAACAATGAAGAAAGAAACACGAGAAAAAAAAAATACATATACACACGCACGTTGGAGACAGAAAATTCACCTTACAGAAAGAAGTAAACTTTCATGAGTTCGAAGGTCGAGTTCTTGAGGACTTGCGAAGAGATGGACTGCCCGAGAGGGGGAACAATAAAATAAAAATATAAACCAAATTTGTTCTCTCGCTGTTTAGAGAGGAAGAGAGATATCGGTGATTTTATGAGAGTAACCACGCGTTCGTAGGTTGGGCTTGATTCTGGGATTGAAAGTTATTTAATGATATTGCTTTTTTTTTTTTTTTTAAGTTTATTTAGCGTTTGATTTGAAAAAACATTTTTTCTTTTTTAGAAAAAAAATCGAATTAGGAAATATGGTGCATTTCCGTGTAGTTTGGTAGATGTTAAATCTGGACCGTTGTTAGGTGGACCCCATCGATACAAGTTAGGGAGATCACTCGATCCGGATGATGATGATGTGTAGTGATCATACAATGGTCCACTAAATGAACGGTGGTGATGTTGTGAACACGGTAGGACCAATCTGCGATGTAGAAATGTCTTATTTTGAGTTCGTCAGTGCGGTCACAGACTCGCAGCCCACGGTTCTCGTCAGTCCATTCCCGTTAACCACATCTTTCAGTGGTCTTTATTTATTTATTTATATTTTTAAATGGCATAAAATTCAACCTTTGCCCCCTATTCATAATTGTTTTACCCTATCACAATTTGTGATGATTGTTCTAATCATGAACAATAATTTTCACCAGCACTAATTAATCTGAGATTGATGAAGATTTGAGTGATAGTTATTGTGTACAAATAATTACGAACGGTAATATAAAGAAGACGAGAAGTTGAATTATTAAGATTTTTTTATCCCTAATATTTCTTTTTAAAAAAATCATAATATCCATAGAAATTTTTATTTTTCACCTGTTAACCAAAAAATTGAGCGACATTAGTTAGAGAGAAAGAATCAGGCTTCGTTTGAGAACCAAGTACTGTAACAGCTGTCAACTACTTGAGTTTACTGTAGTAACTAAAAGCAATTAGTTTTTAAATTACAAATTTGTCCTTTCTTTACATTTCCATCTCTGCGACTTGATACTAATAAAATAGGGTCGACCGTTTCAAGAAAATGGGTCGACTCCTTCTGGCAGTAGGCATGTGATACCGTAATCTAATAAATGGGGTTGACTCCTTTAGGAAAAAATGATGATCCGATTTTCAGTAGGCATGTGAGTTCTTATACGAATAAAGGGGATCGATCCCTTGAGTAAAAGGAGTCAACCCCTTCTGGCAGTCGGCTTGTGATGTCGTAATCCAACAAATAGGGTTAACTCCTTTAGGAAAAAATGATGACCTAATTTTCAGTAGGCATGTGAATCCTTATATGAATAAAGGGAATCGATCCCTTGAGCAAAAGGAGTCAATCCCTTCTGGCAGTCGGCTTGTGATGCCGTAATCCAACAAATGGGATCAACCCCTTTTGCTGAATAAGTTGACCCATTCTTTCAGTTTAGAGCAGTTGAGACAATTGTATGTTTAAGTGTAATTTTGAAAGATAACGCGAAATATCAAGAACACAAATATCATAAATAAATATTTTAGAACAGTTAAAGCAAAAAAAAATAGCTAATTTGGCTTCCCAAACACAAAAAAAAGTTAGTTTTTTTAGTTCCCAAACCAAACCTCAATAAAATATTGTTAATAAATTTGCAATTTCATAAAATAATTTAATATAGGTTAAAATGGTATTTTTATAATATGTTTTGGCTGAAATTTTTATGATAATTCGCATTTTCAAATGTGAATTTAGTTGTTTATAAAAATCCCATTTTAATGCTTCGATTTTACTTGTCTAGAATCACAATTTTAAATTACATCTTGTAATTAAACTTTGAAATCATTCCAACAGCGAATTTATATTGTTCACTTTCATTACAATTCATTTCCCCTAAAAAACCACACCAAAAGAAAGAAATTGCTAACAAATTAGGACTTATATAATAAATCTAACTAAACTCTTCATTTTTAGTTGTTGTGATGCATCATTGCAGATTCCGATATTTGAGTCGATTTTCCCTCTTTGGTTAAGCATGGCCAAGTACACATTGATATATGCATATATAAAAGTGTTTTTTTTATGTACTATAAGAGTTTTCATTAATGTTATTTCAAGACGATACTACATTTTGTTGCTGATGTAATGTTAATGCAAAATGAGTTGCATTCAAATATTTCATAGCTGAAAATTGTATAAAATCACTTTATTAAAATATGATTTTTTTTTTTTTAATAAAATCGCATTTTAAAATTATGTTTTTTGTTTAGTATTAGTTCTAAATAAATTACGCTTTAAAAAAATATGTTTTCCAATCAACATTAATTTTATAAAAATCATGTTATAAAAATGCAATCTTAGGCTAAGTGAAATCACATTTGAAGTGCGATTTCATTAATAGTACTTTGTTAATCACTTCTATTTATTTAGAGTCTATTTATTTAGAGTCGTATCAAATTACTTGGAAGCCTAAGATAAAAAAATTTTAAGCTTAAAAAATTTTTATACATGTAATGTAAGGTTAATTGCCTTATACTATACATACTCTTACGAGGTTAAGATAAGTAAAATTTCATGTACTCCATTAGTTTTAGCCTTGTACTAAAATTTTGGCCTTGTAATGGATTTTAATATACTCCTTTATTGCAATTGATTTTATATTTGTGATCTAAAACTATATAAGTATAAAAAAATAAGCCATTCCACTAACTATTAGGGCTTAAATTCTATTTTCTATTAATTAGAAACAATCAATTATTTATTTAAGGGTGCACTTTATGTTACGCTCCTACTTTAAGTGTCTGGGATGGATAGTATGATAATATAAGAAATAATTAAAATAAATACAAATCTGTTCTAAGATCAAGTCATATAATAATATATAATAATTAAAGTATCTAAACTCATCTTTTATTCTCATATAAAATAATAAAAACAACATCATAATAATAAAATCTAACGTCATACCCTAGTGACAAAATTCAAGACTTATACAGATATAATAACATATTAAATATAATCTCAAATACAATAAGTTTAGAATCCACACCTCAGGTTAAACAAATAAAAATACAATAATCCAACGATAAAACAAAATCTCATGTTAGGTCAATTCATCACTTAACTTAACTCCAGATGGTTATTTCTTAGTCTCGCTGGATCACCTGAAACGTAAATGGGATAAACAAACTCGCCCAGTAGGTAGGATTGTGTAGATGTGTATGAGTGAACAATAATCAATAGATCATAATACTTACAATAATCTCCATAAAAATATAATATAAAAATACATATGTCATGAAATGTAATGACCAATGTATCATCTAATCTCTATCTACTTCCAACCTTATCCTAGGACGGGTGACACTTAATAAAGCACGCGAGGTTACTAACTACACTATTTAATGCTTACGGCTAACGTAAATCTCAATATATATACCATGAGTGGGAACCGAGTTACGTCCCTATAGGTATAAGACTTAGAAGCACTTATTTACACCCCCGGACCCTACTAGAGAACTAAGTTACACACTTAGTCAAGTATTTATTTAGCTTAAGTAAGGTCCAGCGATAGTTTAGAAAAAATCTCATAATCATATCATCTCTATATTAACATTTTAACTCCAAATGATTAAACTCTAGTCATATATATTGAATGTGGATCATTTAGTATTTTTAAAATCTTATTTTATCATTTTTTCAAATAATGGATCTTGTCCATCTATATAACATGTGCTTTAGCACGTCAAAATATTAACATGAAACTCTTGATCAATCAATACTCACATATCAAACCAGATTATGTAATCCTAACCCTATACACCTGATATGCTCAATCATATAATAAATATCATCTCAATATAAAATACATTTCTATTATGCTAGAGGATAATTCAAGGTCCATTTAATCATTTAAAATCAACATCTATGGGTCTTGGACAACAATCAATGTTTTAAAATCAAAATACATCAAATTTAAAACCTTAATATTCTGTCGTCCGAAATCCCGTGCAGACAAAGAGCTGTTTGGACCCTTGACCAAACAATAGTACCCAGAAACACCAATTCCTGCATAGCTTTCCGTTTGGACTCTTGTGGGAACAATAAGCTGTTCGGACTCCGGTGCGGACAACAACGTCCAAAAACTCATTTTCTGATTTATTTTCAATAAACTCTAACCAAAATACCCCACTTTATCCATTTAAGCCACAATGTCAGCAATTTATTCATATACAAACATATAAAAATCTTAGTAACATATTTATCTAATGTTTATTTCAACAATAACTCAAAATAATATGAATTTCAACATATATGTGCATATATATACACATTTATACATACATATATACATATAATCATAAATTTGTCAATATTTTTCCAAATCAAATAAATAGTGTATTAAAATCATACTAACAACAAATATAAATACGTATATGAGTCCCACCAATCTCGAATCCAAAGAAAGGAGGAGAAAATTAAGAAAATCAGTTGAGTTACTAACCTTTCGAAGCTGATTTCTCTCACCTTAGTCCAAATCATCAAAAATGATCACCATCACGATGATTACAATGTCGAATACTTCTTTTTTTTTTTTTTTTTTTTTTGAAATGAGTAATACTCCAGAAATTAATGAATAGCACAAATAT
>JAVXUM010000012.1:2014464-2025596 GCA_035590655.1 Pouteria glomerata | reverse complement strand
CATCCCGCGATTTACATCCCTCATGTTGCTCCAGGGCAGGAGTAGTGGGGGCCCCTAAGGTCAGGGTATGACCTTTTAAGATGACTACTGATATCCAAACAATCTTGTCTGCAAATTCACACAAATTTGAATTATCAATGCAAGGCTGTGTTTTATAAAAAATAATTTCATTAAAAAATTAATTAATTGGTATATATATAAATATATATATTTTAGACGGAATTAATATTCACATATTAATTATGAAGAGTAAAAATTAGTTAAGCACCTTCTGTCATAGTGGATGTGGCATGCTTGATTCCTCCCACGGCTGAGAGGACTGTGCCCACAAATTAATTCAAACATTAATTAAAACTACCAAAATGCTATTAATAATTAAACTAAAAAAATTAAATTAATAGCAAAAGTGAACGTGCCTGATATGCAGGGAGTAAGAACCCCGTCCCCGATGACCATAGAAGTGCCGAGCAACGTTGCAAATAGTAGCAAGTATTTGCCAAATTGGCTGCTCTCTAGCGATGATTTGAGCCATGAAGCCCTTCCCAGTCTATTGGTAGGCAACTCAAGCTCGAAGTTGGAAACCCCTCGATCTTCTACCTCTTCACTTGGGATTAAGCCCACCTTCGCATATCTGCATATTAATGAGTACAAAGCAAATGTTCCACCGGCAACCAACCATTTAAAATCAATAAATTAAAATTAATGCTAGCGCCAATCTCAACCGTTGCCAAGTCAACATTGGGTTCCGAGAACTGCAATGCATAAATGCATTATAGGAGTTCCAGCGGACTGCGGTAAAGGGATTTACTACAGAAATTATAGTGAATAAGTGAAATTTATTTATATTTAATTTAAGGTTTTAATTTAATTTAATTAAAATTATTTTTAAAATAAAAATAAAAACTCAAAAAAATCTAATTGAAGTACAATAAATGTAAAATACTAAAAGTCACATGTAATTTAAATACAAATAAATCTCATCCGTTAATTTATTCACTACAGCCCTGCAATCTCCTAAAATTCATTGTAGGGGTTGCAGTACAATAATGAGGGATTAAGATACATATTATTAAATCATTTGAACCAACAGATGTTCAATAAATCATTTGAAAGAAATCAAGTTAAATCAAAATCATTAAATTATTTAAAAAAAATTAAAATCGTATCTCAACTTTAATTTCATTTTTACACTACAGCCTGTACAATACATTTATCCATTGCAATTCCTTAAAACTTGACAATATTAACTTAGTTTATATTGTGTAACTTAATTTATTGCGTCTTGTTAATAGATATAGGGGACACTCAATAAGGTTTAACAAATATTTATCACCTAATAATATCTTACATTTTAATAAAGTTATGTACGAAAAAATATAAAATATTATATCACGGGGTATTTTTATTGACTCACATGGCACTTGTTAACGAATTCATAATTTATTTTAAGCTGCTTACCATCACCGTTGTCGTTTGCACGCAAGACAATGGATACATACTTGACGAGTGGTATAATTGTGAGGGTGTAGAGAATCAAAGAGAGAGCGCCGAGGATGTCATCGTTATGCTTTACGCCATTAGGGAAGGTTGAACTCAAAACGTAAAGAGGGGAAGTTCCAATATCCCCATACACTATTCCGATGCTCTGAAATGCTAGGTTGAATATCACCGACCACTTTGCACTCTTGCAAATACATAACAAAAACACAAATAAAAAAAATAGAAAAAAAAAATTAAAAACAAAAACAAAACAAAACGTCTACATAAAACATCCAACAATGTATGGAAAATACTTTCATCGTCCAATGTCAACAGTTGATTTTTCTTTTCTTTTTTTTTTTTTTTTTTGAATTACATTGTGGGCTTTATTTATATCAATAGTTGGTGTTCCATGAATCACAACTGAGATGACATCGCCGTCACAATGGACGTGGCTACGTCGTTACTTCATGTTCTGGTAATTTTTTTTGTCTTTTTAAATCTCAATCATTTATTTTTGAATAAAAATAATATTATTATGAGTTCCATTATATTGACGTTTCCTCTTTAAATTTTACATTATAATTATCTTTGCATTTATTATAAATTGAATTTATATTTTTAATTCTTAAATAAAATTGAACTATTCAAATTTATAAGACCAAAAAAATAACAAAATACAAATTAATCAGAGAGTCAAGTCCTTTCACTATACATATATACGTATGGATACGAACCTCAGAGCCGTGGGTATTATGGCCATGAACCGTTCGGGCTTCGTCGCCCAAAGAGTCATATCGTTTCAGCTTCTCCCTTGAAAGGCCTATGCTTTTGTCCCCTCGAGAAGTTTCCTCACCGCTAACTTCCACTACTGTATCATTGCTAGACATTTCTTCAGACCCTCAAAACGATACACGGCAAAGATATGTATGTATTTATATACTCCCACATATGTCTACAAAATTCTGAATAAATATGTTTATTTTTACAATCTGTATAGAACGTACGCCGATTCATTTCATAGCGAAGTTGGAAAAGAGGTTTAGGCCACATGATAGTCCATGACGACAAATGAGCCACGTGATAGTCTATTCTGATAAGCAGAAATGGCAAACTTGGATCCTTAAAAGTAGAACTAACAACATTAATTAGACTTGCTCGAGAGAATTCAACTACTTGATTACTTATTTCCTTCTATTTAATTTGTTCATTGATCGATCATATAATATACAATAACATGAATTATAATTTTTCTTGGGTTCGGTTCCATTTAATTTGAATTTAATTGTGTGAGTTTATAGATTCAAATTACAATTGTCATCTCTAATTTTTAAATTAGACAAAAAAAAAAATAAGTGTGCAATTAAAAAGCAATAATCGCCCTATTACATTAGCCGACAAATTGGGTGATGAAAAAAATAATAAAAATAGTGTGATAGTCACATAACCCCAATCAAATTTAAATTAAAAATAAATTTATTATTTTATCCCTAAAAATCAAAGTCATGAATTATAATCTAATTGATTTGAATTAAAAATCTTCATTTGGAAATTACAAAAATTCGACAGTGCTTGTTGAGATTTAAGATTATTCATTTATATTTGTGTGTTTAACTATATACGAAAAATTTAAATAGCATATATATTTATATCTAAATATTAGGCCCACATGCATAAGCAATAATGTTATAAATAAGCAGTGGATAACAACACACAAATTAATTATAATAATGAAGCTAAATTAATTTAAAGAGCAAAACTACAAGAGAGCAATGTTTTGTACTTTACTATTGTATCTATTATGTATATATATGGTGTCAGTTTTCTCCCTTAGGACTTTAAAAAGGAGAAATAAAGACACTTCTACGGCAAGTTACAGCAAGAGAAAATTGAGCCACAGTTACGACTGTAAAATTCATTGTATGAGCCCCAAATACATACATATAAACGGTTAAAGCTGATTAGCCGCGGACTGATCTTATCATCTAAAGTTCATATGTCATCCCAACCTTTAGCAAACGCTTGTGGGGAATATCAAACACCTTATCGGTTTGTCTCAAATTTCGCTTCAAGAAATTGTAAGCATAGTCTATCAAAACCCTCTTTCCTATTCCAGCACCTTTTCCTGCAATCACCTCATTTTCACCCACCAAGTGAACAATCCCAGCTCGCCACGCGTCGTCAAGCACTTCAATCTCTCTCTCCATTGCCTCTTCTAACTGTCTCTCCCCACCCGCTACTCCATCATCATCGTGTACATTATCATGCTTTGAATCTTCTTCCTTCTCTTCATGGGTATCCTTACGAATCATCGCAGAGAACGCACACTCGTCTTTTACGAACTGCTTCAGCCTCTCAACGAGCATTCTCTCAAAGGATTGATCTTCTCCATTTCTCACATCGTTGTACCCATATCTCACCACGCAGCGAAACACGTTCAGCTCATTCGGTTTGACTCGCCGGAAAAGGAAACGTTCCTCCGCCGGGACCTTGCTTATGGGTAGCGATTTAATGGATACAAAAACCAGAACGGTGTGCAACGCAGGCACATTCTCCACGTAATGCTTGAATATGGGCGGGATTCCATGAACAAGCTCCGAGTAGAAGATGGCGAGTCCTGGAATTCGACAGAAGTTCGAATCGGCGGCAATTACTCTCACCTTCTCGGGGGAAATCTTGTTATCCACCTCGTAATGGTATTTTCTTCTGTACACGTCGTTCCAGACGTACATTATCGTCATGAGAACCAAGGCAAAGGCTAAGGGGAGGTACCCTCCTTGATCAAATTTATAGAGCACTGAACTCAAATAGAGAAGCTCCACGGTTCCAATGACAAGAACGTAGGAGATAATGAGAAGTATATGAGTTTTCCATATCATTATCATGATGAGTACTAGGAAGGCCGACGTGAGTGTCATCACAAACACCACCGCAATCCCTGCAACAGTCAAAAATTTAATTGATTCAATATATAATTATCGATCGGTTAATTTACTTCAAAATTATCGAAGAAATCCTATTAATTTACCATATGCGTTTCCTATCTTCTCGGTAGTTTTGAATCCAACGGTGACAGCGACACAAGCCACCATGAGAAGATAATTGATTTCGGGTATGTAAACTTGTCCTTCGTACTTAGCTGATGTATGAACAATTTTAACGCGAGGGAAGCACCCTAGTGAGAGGGATTGCTGGATGATTGAGAATGTCCCAGAAATCATGGCTTGACTTGCTATGATTGCTGCCAGAACGGCAACAATAAACATTGGCCAGTAGAAACGGTCTGCATATATATATATATATATAGTGATTAATTAAATCAGTTAATAAATACATTGAAGACGAAGAAAATATGTAAAGATATGTATGTATTGTTACCTGGTATGGACTTATAAAATGTGTCTGAAACTAATTCCTTGTGCTCTCGAAGGAAAGATGCTTGTCCTGTGTAAGCTAATACGAGAGCCGGATAAGTTACACTGCACATGCTTATTTGTATAGATCGAACAGTGAAGTGACCAACGTCTGCAAACAATGCTTCGGTTCCTGCATTTGTACGTAGATTGTGGACAAATTTAGTTAAAAATAAAAAATACAAATCTTTCTTCTAATTACTTATTCAAATGATAATGAAAAAAAAAAAAAAAGATGTAATTGTCACCTGTTGTGGCGAGGACAATGCCGCCGAGAGAGGTCCATGCGTCTTTTTTGTTTCTCTTAAAATAATCCACGATGTACATTGGATTTAGAGCTTTAATTACCGTTGGATCATATTTGATGAAATTGTAGACGCCGATGATCGCAATGAACAGGAACCATACGCAAATTATAGGAGCAAAGGTGTAGCCAACTTTGTCAGTGCCAAATCTTTGAGCCACGAACAAGCAGATCAAGATGCCCACAGATATCCAAACAATCCTATCTGCAGTGTGTGCCAAATTGATTAATAAAATCAAAAATTAAATCATAAATGGAAAATAGTTTGTTGGGCTGTAATTAACTGATATTCATGGCTTTGGTCAACACCCAGAACAGGCTATGGTCAAACAAATCTTATTTGGGCCGAAAACGAGGCCCAAAACTGGAATGTGGTCCAACAAATCTTGTTTTGTGCACATGTTAGTCAAGATAAAAGTCAAACATTTGTTACATTTCAATATGCCAAACATTATTCTTTCGCCAAATACCTCAGGTTGGTAGTAATTACATCACCATTTCGTCGTCAATATGTGGGCCTACTGAATGATGAACCCAGAGCCCATCTCTGTAAACCCACAAACGGACAAGCCTAAGTGTTTGGTTTTTCTATTCAAACTTTGTCGATCTTTGTTCCCCCAACGACTCCCTGGTCCCCTGAGGAGGGAGGATCGAGCATGACAAATTCTCAAAAGATTCTGCCGAAACAGACTCTATGAGAGTACAGAAATGCCCTTTTTATTTTTTAATCGTTCGAGAACGAAGACCAAAGGCTACTACTGTAATTCTATAGGCCTTCTTGTTAATTAAATCAACAAGCGCAGTTCAATAATTGCACTGGAAATACATAAAGTCAACAGTAACAAT
Organism: Pouteria glomerata; assembly: GCA_035590655.1. Classification (NCBI taxonomy): domain Eukaryota; kingdom Viridiplantae; phylum Streptophyta; class Magnoliopsida; order Ericales; family Sapotaceae; genus Pouteria; species Pouteria glomerata. The sequence continues at coordinate 2,019,554 of JAVXUM010000012.1, read as the reverse complement.
TACATGAATTAGTTGCCCATTCACAAACTAATAAGTGGGTAATTAACTGAACTAGTAAACAGTTGTTTTTTAATTAAAAAAATGGAATATAAAGTAGTTATAAGAGGGAAAAAAAAAGAAGATAAAATAGTCATATAAATTATTATAATTATATTTTTGAATGCAATTTCGGGAAGGAAAAAGCTTTAATATTAAAATTGAAATAAATTTTAAATTTATATACAGTATAGATATATATATATATTCATATATTTTAATATGTAAATGTTTATATATGTGTGTATGTATATTTGTATGTAAATGGCTCGATATATATGTGTCGAAAGTCATACATATGACGCAAATTCATAGTGTATAATGTTGAAAGATGATGGGTAATAGCACGTGTAGTACCTTCTGTCATGGCAGACGTCGCTTGCTTGACCCCTCCCACGGCTGATAAAACTGCCGACCAATGGGAATAATTAAAAAAATAATAATAATAAAAAAAAAAAAAAAAAAAAAAGCAAAACATGCACATAAATACATAACAGCTGGCTGGTAAAAGACGAAACAGAATTTTCCACCAGCTAATTTTCAGCAACAATCCAAAGCAACCTTCTTTGACGATGTAACAGTTTTGAAAACAAAAATATGAAATTGACAAATTATGAAAAATAAAATAATATATAAGCCATCTAAGAGAGAATTAAATTAATTAAGGCTGAAAAATTAAAAAAAAAAAAAAAAAAAGGAAGAAGGAAAATTCAAGTGATGGATCAACCTGAGATGCAGGGGGTGAGCACGCCATCGCCAATAACCATGGAAGTGCCGAGCATGGTTGCAAATAACAGGAAAAACTTTGCAAATTGGCTGTTCTCGAGCTTGGACTTGAGTCTCGAAGCTCGACGGAGTCGATTATTAGGCAACTCCAGATGAAAAGTGGAAACATCTCGATCTTCTGCTTCTTGACTTGGGATCAAGCCCACTTTTGCATATCGGCATATCAACGAATACAAAGCAAATGTTCCACCTACAAACAGAAACAATTGCTTAATTCAGGACTCCAAAAAACCTCAACGATTTAAGTTTACTTTGACTAATTTATTGGGCCGTAGACTTTATGTATATTCTTGTATATATTATTTTTTTAATAAATTTTAATAAAAATTACTATTAATCATGAAAAGATTATATATATAGTGTGTATATATATATATATATGATGTTATTATCAACAAAAAAAAAAATCAATGATCACATATAAGATTAGTCTTTTCCTTAATTTACAAGATAAAGAAAAAAAAGAATTAAAAGATAAATAATTTAGTAATAATAATATTATAATAAAGTTAGAAAGTTCAAATATTTATTTACGTTGAAATGAATAAAAATAATTTTTTAATTTGAACATACTTGAATTTTGTCTCGGGGCAAAGTTCTTATGGTGATAAATGTCCCCCTAAGTCAACAAAAATTACCGCCTTATTATCTAAGTCTTCGCAGGAAGTTTATCCCCAGATAGAGCCGAAGTGGTATAAAATAAAAAGTTAATGTTTCGGGTTTTGTGTAGTAAGTATAAAATTATATAAATTTAAAAAGTTAGTATCTCGATTTTTGTGTTATGAGTAAAAAATTTAAATTTTATAATCTCGTAATTTATATTTATAGAGATTTATAAAATTTTATTTTATTTTAAAAAGTTCAAAATGGTCTCACAATATATATATATATATAATTTGGACCTTTGAGCTACCGTTAGTCATCTTGAATCACAATATATGAGTGGGTTAAACAAAACATAAAAGAAGAACTTTATTATACGAAATCGAATTTAAAGTTTTAAAAAAATGTTTGGAACCCAAGGAGTGACTACTAGCTTCTAACAAGCATGAAAGCGCACAAAATGAACAAGAGAAGGTCAACAATGGCTTTTCCCATTAATAAAAGATTAGCTCCACTTGGAATCCGAATGAATAATTAAAAAAATAAAATATTTGAAAAGAAACCAATAAATTAACTTCCCCATGAACCAAAAGAATCAAAATAATAATAAAAAAAATATATATTTTTTTTATATTCTACATGTCGTTAAATAATACATTCATATTATATTTAAATTTTATATTATTTTAGTTATTTCCCCTTTTTTGCTTAATTTCCTAAAATCAATAACAAACAAAGCTTGTTAATGTTTTCTGAAATGATGTCGGTGGTCCATATATATATATAAAGTAACCATGGATATTTTAAGAAAAGAATATAATAAGTGAGAGGAGTTGTTGAAAACCATAACTAGATGAAGAGATTAATAAAATCAACAATTAAAACATAACAATTAGGATGGGGGTTAGTTTCGTAGTTCTCACCGTCGCCGTTGTCATTTGCCCGTAAAACGATGAAGACATATTTGATGAGAGGAAGTAAGGTGAGGGTATAGAAAATCAGAGACAGAACACCCAGAATGTCGTCGTCGTGCTTTATATGACCGTCCGTGAAGGTAGAAGCGTACACATAAAGCGGCGACGTTCCAATGTCTCCGTAAACTACTCCGATGCTCTGAAACGCTAGTTGCAAGATCACCGACCAACTTGCACTCTGGCAAAGCAAATAATATTTGCAACAAATTTTCAAATCATTTTTAATTTCTTTCTTATTTTATAATTAATTAATTAATTAAAGAAATTAAGAAACTAATGGAGAGCCATAGGCGTGGGGCAGACCTTGGAGGCGGGGGTGAGGTCGTGGCCGTGAAGGGAGCGGGACTCGATGTCCAGAGAGTCGTATCTTTTCAGTTTCTTGGCTTTGAGTTGCGGTTGATCAGCATGATCATGATGATGAGAAAGCTCCTCCGGACTCGCTTCTGTGTTGTCCATTATTTTATCACTGTTGCCCATTTATGCACTCTCTCGAAGATTATGCCGGCTGGCTCAAAATCTCACCCCTTCATTTGTGTGTTTATGCATATATATAGAGAGAGAGCGAGCGTGCGCGCGTGTAGGGGCTGGCGAGCGTTGGGGAGGGAATGAATTGGGGAAGGCTTGGGCTAATTAGGTAGCGTTAAAAAAAAAAAAAAAAAAAAAAAATGATTTGAGTTGATTTTAGGCGTTTGATATTTAACAATATTTTTTAGAGAAGAATAGTGACATTTTTGTATCGTCAAAGCAAAAGTTTGGGTACGATTTTCTAAATCTGTTTCTACGAATTTAATAAAATTAGTATAAAATATTGATAATGGTACTCCTTTGAAAGTTTTTAACTCGAAAAATATAATTTTTAAAAAAATTTACCTATTCGATTAACTTTTTTCTAAATTTTTTATTTTTTAGTGAAATATTAATTTTTTTTTTGATAAATTATGAGTTCGTAATGCTTACAGCGAAATAAGTTTTAAATATTTTTAGAGATTTTCAGAGTTGTTTTTTTACTTTTTGCAAACCAAACGCTCTCTTAAAAATGTTTACAATGATAAAAAATGATAGAATTTAATAAAAATTATAGATTTATAATTTGTATAATAACATAAAAATAAATAATTTTTAAAAATTATTAATATTTTTTTAATAATTCTTAAACATTTTTATCACTCTAAACGGAGTCTTAAAATAATGTTGTTAATTGTACAATTACGATTTTCAAACAAAATATTATAAAAAAATATAATTTATTTATAAAATTATTGCTATCATATAATTCTGAATCTCAAATGATTCTTTGGATTATTTATTTTTTTACGAATGAATAATATAAATTGATATTGAGAGTAAGATTTGAAGGCAAAAAATATTTATATATTGAAAAGTTAAAAAAAAAAATGGAGAGAAGAAGAAAATGGGGATATCCGAGGCCGGGGGGCAGATCCTAATTTGATGTCCTCCCTAGCTGTAACTAGGTTTAAATTTAACAACAAACTCATTTTCTGTCATTTGAAAAGTAGAAGTAATCAAGTATTATTTAAGTTTTAATTATCATGAAGTAGGCATGTTATCTCAAACAGTTAGGATGCTAGAATTTTTTCATTTCATGATTTAAGAGTGTTTAGTTTACCGAAACTAACTAAAGTTCATCAATTTTATGAATTTTTTTATATTTTTTTGTAATTAAATTTTGTCACATATTATTTTTATATTAAAATATTTTTATTTTATTTTTTATTTTTTTAACCAACCAAACATTCCTTAATGTCTTCTTAGTTTTTGCTGATTTTAATTCTAATAACAAACTAATATTTGAATTCCAATTTTCACGGATTAGGTATTTTATCTCAAAGAAATTGGATAATTATTTATTTGTTAGAATTTCTCAACTGTCTTTGGGGGTATTGGTTATGATTAGATTAGTTGACTTATAAAGTTTACATATATAATAAAAATATATATAAAGCTATTGCTCTCGTATAATTCTGAATCTGAAATGATTGTTTCACATTGAATAGTAAAATTGATAATGAGAGCAAGATTTCAAGGTAAAATAATAATAATAATAATAAATATATTTAAATATAAAAAAGTGAAAAAAAAGAGAAGAAGAAAAACTGGACACCCGAGCGTGGGCGGCCCCTCAGTTGGATCCTTCCAGTTTCCATGGGAGACTTTTCTTCCTCCCCACCGACTTTGCAGTACGCGCTACATTTTCTAGGACCCTTCGTTTTTTCCATTTGCTTTCCAAATCCAAACTCTCTTTAAAGTTTGAATCTCTTGCAAACATGAAGGTATAAAAAAGAGTGATGTATATTTTTTAATTTACCTATCAATTACCGAGTTTGCCAAAGATTATAATAAACTAATAAAACTCTGAATTAGTAAAAAATAATTTTACACAGCTTATGCACCTAAATACCTATATAACAAATCATTTTATTTAATTTAATATTTATATATTAGATCAACTATTAAAATTTTATTTGATATTCCCCTGCCAAAGTCACGGATAAAAACTAGTCAAATTACAAAATAGGTCCCAGTCCGATGTATGATGACAGGTGGCGACCAAAGCACTCTACTGATTTCTTAACTCTCTCAATCATTTTTTTTCAGTTGAAAAACTGAGGTGTAGTAGAAAGTGCTGTTTTCGTAAATATGACTCAGGATCCTACAAGTTCTTGGAAAGGT
>JAVXUM010000012.1:1952016-1966049 GCA_035590655.1 Pouteria glomerata | reverse complement strand
GTCTCATTTTGTCATGCCCCAGATCTTATGACCCAAGAAGCGAGTAATGATAACATACATATCATGAACTAATATAAGTAAATCCCATGATCAGAGCAATACAACAACCCTGAGGTGAACCCAAGACATAAGGTATATAATATAAATTCAGGCCTTCGCAACTGCCGGGCCATCATGTTTCAATATACGTCTCTACTAATGATACATCATATAGGCCTTATGGCCTTTACAACCCAATCGAATAACTCACTCTTAAATTAACAATATTACAACCACAAATGAAAATTTAGTTTAAATACACAAAATTGTAGTTAAGATCGGGATGGCTCATGCTTATGCATTTCTAATCCTGCTTAAACATCCACTTAGCTATTTAGGTCTGCTCCTGCAACACAAATCTGTAAAGATGTGAGAACTAGTCCATTTGTGCCCACAAAACTTCATAATAGAATATATAAAATGCAAAGAAATAGCACAAGACATTTAAGATTCACAATTCCATTAATTTCAACTTACTCAGAACAGGTAATAAAAGCCGCTTATCTCAACCATTATATAGCCATTTATCAAGTTTTATCATTACAACAATAATTTATCCTAACATCGAATGGTGAAATCATAATTCTCGTACACAATAATATCATAGTATAGCATTCAAGTTCCATTACTAATCAATATTTATTTCTCAACATATGATCCAATAACATCATATCATCATATATCATCATCATCATTCATCTTTCAATCACATATCCACCAAACAAGTCACTGGGGATGGGTACATAACATATGTCGCCTTTTGTGGGCCAACACTCAACGGAAACGATAAATCGAATGTCATATTATGGGCTACTAACCCACTGGCACAAACACCACAACCCTTTACAAGTTTCGGGTCTTTAAACCCGTGGGTAAAACTCATGACCCTTCCTATTTTTGATACCCCACTACACCCCCCGGCACATCATCAATCATTTCATCTTAATTGATTCTCATTCATCATTCACACTTTCAACAATACATAACCATATTCCACTTTCCCATTAAACCCATCACAACTATCAACTCATTAACATCATTAAGTAAGTAACATCATTATTTCCTTAGGATTACCCCATTAAATCATATAACAATTAACTTCAATATCGCAATCACAATTAAATTCAATGTGGTAGATGATCATGCTATATCTCAATACCCCATTTCATAACATAATTATCGTGTTATTATAGTTCAAATTAATTAGATTAACATATTTTTTTTTGGTAACCCAGAACCTCACCGGTTTATTACAGTTTTCAATGGATCGTGTAGCCGATAGGTAAACCAGAGCTGACCTAGGCTCTTACATGGCTGCACCAAGCGAGACTCGAACTCCTTACCTCTCTGATTTTACGATTGAGGTGAGTCCCCTAAATCCGTTGGGTTAGACTGTGAGGTCTATTAGATTAATATATTGGTAATAAGGTATGTATCAGATATGGAATAAATGAAGTAAACAGGTTCAAATATCAAATTTCTGAAGGTTCATGGGGGCCCCACCAGATCACTGGCACCCCATAGTTGGTCACACGCACCCCATAGTATGTCATAGGCGCCCCATATGAAGTCATGGGCGCCCCTCTACTATCTAGAAAATAGCCTTGTTTCGTTTCAAGCTAAATTGTGAGTTTTTGGGTTCGAAACCTTCCCAAATCCTATATATAGTTCAAAACCTCATTTCTAAATGTCATTTGGGACCCAAAGGGCTTAAAATAATCACTCAAAACTAATTCTAATCATCTGTTCTTTCAAAATCAAGATCTTATTCCAATTCTCTCCATAAACCCACATACACACAATTCTTCCTTTAACTCAACCCTTTATACTTCCAATTTATTACATATCCTCAAAATTATATTTTCTACTACATTACATCTCATATATGCCAAAAAAAGTAAAAATTTCCCTACCTCAAGCCTTGAACACCAAGAGCAAGGAGATAGTCTCTCCCAGTTGTCAAACTTCTAACTTTGAGAAATTCCAATCTCTCCACTCTTTGATCTAAATGACAAACAAATGGTATAGAAGGAATCTTTGAGTGCTTAATTGCATTAATATAAAGTTAATTTAAATTTGAGTAAAGATTGAACCACTTACCAAGCTTCAACTTCTTTCGGTTCCCTCTTATTCTTCTTATTCTTCTCCTAGTTCTACTTTTCCCAACACCCAAAATCTCTCTCTCTCTCTCTTCATCTATACATGTATATATATTTATATTATTTTATGTTTATCTATAGTAAAATTCAGCTCCCCCATCACCTTAGGCTAGGTATAAAGGGTAAGAGCAACCCCTCCCTCACTTAGACCATACCTTGTCATTTATGTCAAGCTTCTATATAAGTAGGGTGCCCCACATACATCATGGGTGCCCATTAAGGCCACAGGTGCCCCACCATAACTCCAATGGGCACCCACCGAGAGCTGAACAACTTGGATTCTTAAAGATATTTCATCGAACAATTGAAGGGATTCACCATGGGTGCCTCACACACTTTTATGTGCACCCCTCAGGGTTCATGGGCGCCCCTCAAAACCCAACGACACCCCTCAACACACCTCAGAAGTAAAATGTCCAGTTTTGCACTTTTCGACCAATTTTTCTCAAAATTTTTAACCTTAAAGCATACCAAATGATTAATACCACTCAATTAACATAATATTGCACCAAAAACATGTTTAAAATCATGAATTTATATCCATACTAAAATCTGAGATTTTGCAAACATACCACATTAAATCAATTTTACTTAGTCAACAATTGATCACCACCATTTAACATCTACACAAACAACCTGGGATATTACACAACCGAGGGTACTATTCCCTAGTCTTAAGGAGGCTAACATCAGAGGTAATAAGAATAAACAAGATTTTCTTGATCCTCAACCTACTTAGGGTGGTGTTTACCTGACTAAATGACTGCTTGAACCTTTTACTATCGTTCTTCTCCTATGAAAGAAGTAAAAAGAGACTGTCGTCAAGGTGGATGACACCTCTGACCTCACTTCCTAGTCGGGGGAGAATCATTTTGTGATGAGGCCCATGGTGAGTGACCAATCAACGAGCAAACGAGATGCTAGTTGGAAGGATAGGTAGGTCATCATGTCTATTGCTTGGGCATCTATTCTTCTTCCCAACTGGGAGACTATATGCAACTTGGATGACCAAGCCTGAGTTATCCATGAGGTGTACCATATCCTCATGGTATGTATTTCTTGTGGCCATTTTCAAGTTTATTTATTTATTTATTTTATTAACTTACATTTTTCTAATCTACTTGTTCTTTGTGCTGATAAGGACTTCAGCTCTTTTGAGACGCAAACTGTTGACTTGTTAAGGCAACTGAAATGATTAAGATGGTGGAAGGGTTAAAGCAAGCTTAACATTCCTAAAACTGTTGACTTGCTAAGGCAACTAAAATGATTAAGACAGTGGAAGGGTTAAAGCAAGCTTAACATTCCTAAATAGAAAAGGCAAAGGAAAATGTCAAAAAAGTTTATCTTGAAATGAAAAGGTCACTAGTAAGAAAGATGCCATTGCTAAGCTAGAAAAATTAAAGGGCAAGCTTGAGGTGACCAAGCGGAAGGTTTTTGAACTGGAAGAGGCATGAAGAAAGCCCGTGAGGAATGATTTTGAAGAAACCGGCAACATCTATCAAGGTTAAATGGCTATCGACAATATGTTTTCAGGAATGACTGGTTTACTACCACAAAGAAGATAGGAACGTCCAAGGACTCTGAGCTTTTCACCTTTATCCCTTAGCCTAACCCTGATTTTATCCCAATTCTAATCATGGCGGGGGCTCATTTACCATCTATTGAGAGAGACTAAGTTGAGGCTTCAACTGGTAGAAGCGACCAGGGTCTCATACCTAGCCTTCATTTTCTTTTGTTTTATTTATTTTCTTATTTTTAGTAGCCTATGAGCTTACCACTTTTTTTTTTTTTTTTACTTTTGGTTGGGACTTTTTAACCATTTTCTTTTGTAGCTTCTAGGGGTTGGCCCCTCTAATGAATGAAAGCACACTTTTTTAGCACATATTATCATTATTTCTTCTCAGACTTGAATATTGTTAAAACTAAACAACACTTGTAAAATATAAACTCAAAGGCTCGAATTGTTGGAAATAATAGCTAGAATTAATTTTTCTAAACATATGGACTATTGAAAACTTAACCTAAAATCTTCTAATAGACATGAATTTGTTGGAAATTGAACTGTCCAAACAGCACCCAACCTCTGTAGCTAAGGTTCAATCATTTTTAGTAAAGGGATCGAAGGTCAAACTGAAATTAACCTGTTAATTTTAATCTGTTGAAATGTTTTTCCAAATCTTATTTATTTTAAATGCGAATTGACTAATCATTTCTAATAACTCAAGAAGTGTCAGCTAAGAAGTGCATTGCTAAGTAGACACCCTATCATACCCTTATTTTAGGATACATATTTAATTCATTAAATAAAGTGGACACCTCTAAATCCTTTACCGAATCAAAAATTATATAAATACCTACATTAAAGAAAACACAACCTATCAAGTTTATATTATCTGTGCTGATAAAATAAACAGAAAATCCCATGAGTACTTAATTTATAAAAATATAAGACTTTTTAAATATATTAAACAAAAGACTAGTTTACTACAGTTGTAACCTTATATTTATTTACATAACCTCCAAATCCTAACACCCACTTAGGTTTTCCTCCAAGCATATGCAACCACTTCTAGACTCAACCTCAAATGTATAAATGTAGGTGCAAGTATCACACGCTTAGTGAATGAACTGTACCTAAAATAAATGATAATAAATGTACACTAGAGATAATCTACAATAATTATGTAATCAAATGTCCCACCAATAAACAATAATTAATTTAAATAGATCATAACTGACAGTGATAGAAATATCTCTCAACATACAGTTTATCGCCATTTTTCATTTGACAACTAACATCATTGTCATTAGGCCCTAACTGGCCATCTCATGGCATATTTGTATGATAAATGATTTAAATAATATTGTAACACACTTTTAGCCCCATCTAGCCTATGAATTAAGTGCTTAACTATGGGTAGTGACTTTAAATAGTATGTCCTATTAGCCCTATCTGGCTATATTTTTTTTCTCTAGCCTCATATTTTTTCTAGCCCCATCTGGTCTCTTTTATTTTTTTCTTTTCTGACCCTTGTTAGCCTAGTCATATCTAATCATAATGTAAGTGTAATGCACATAATTCATACTGATATATAATAATATATTTTTCCTTAAATAAAAATATTACTTCCTAAATTTATCATTCCATAAATAATCACAATTCACCGTTAATATAAATAATTCACAAATAGCTAGCATTCCTTATCAACACAAACATTTAATAACAAAAATAAATAAATAAATAAATTAAATGTATCAATCCATGTTCCTTTTACCTTCAAGTTTAATACACCCACTTGAGCAGCAAAGATTTTGAGAAAAATTAAATTATTGAGGTGACTGTTGTTGATTATCCCCAGGTCTTATTTTAACCCAAACAAAGTATACAAATCAAATATTAAACAATTAAAATATAAACCAAATCAATTAATAATATAGATCCACTGAATAGAACATAACTACTATACCTTCAACATATTTAATTTATTCAAAATTTCATAAAAATTAATTTTAAACTAACAAAATAAAATAACTTGCCTTAATAATTAGGCCAAAATCCCTAAATTTCCTTCCTTTGGTAACCTCTCTGTCTTACTTCCTTACTATTTTCTTTTATTTACCCTACTATTCTCTTCTTTAAACTTACTTATATTCATAAATAAGCTATACACACATATATAATTCGTCATATAGCAAGTTTCATCTTCTCAACTATTTACTTTTTATATTTTTTTATTTTATAACTTTCTATGTGGCTTCCTAAAAGCCTCCTACCACCACTCTTCAATACACTAATGTACTAACTGATCACGTCATGTCAATGTAATTAATATCAATCCATTAACTTAATCTAATTAAAATTAAATTTTTAAGAATAAAATTAAATTAATAATGCATTTTAAAAATAATAAAAATTTAGGATGTCATAACTCTCCTCACCTTAAAAAATTTCGTTCTCAAAATTTTTATCTAGTAGAAATAAATATGGGTATTACTTTTGCATTCTTTCCTTACTGTCCCAAGTGGTCTCTTCTATAGTGTGGCTTCTCCACAATACCTTTACTAATAGTATTGCCTTATACCACAAAACTTGATACCTTTTATCTAAGATTCGTGCTAGTTCTTTCATGTAAGACAAATCTTTTTTTCAATTCAGTTGGTTGGCAAGTCAACACATGAGATGGATCTAGAACATACTTATGCAATATTGACACATGAAACACAAATGAAGTTAAAATAATTTTGGAAGTAGAGCCAACTTGTATGTTATGTCCTTAATTCTCTGTGTAATTTCACATGGTCTAATGTAGGGAGGATTTAATTTTTATCTTTTTACTAATCCTGGTACACCCTTCCAAGGAGAAACTTCTAGAAATAAATTATCACATACATAAAATTCTAATTCTCACATGTGATTATCTGTAGAACTTTTCTAGTGACTCTAAGTTATCCTTAATCTATTTTGTATCACCTTCACGTTATCTATTGTATCCTGTACCAATTTTGACCCAAGTAATCTTCTTTCCCCTATTTCATTCCATCAAATTGGAGTTCTACATTTATAATCATATAAAGCTTCAAACGGTGTTATGCCAATACTGGAATGAAAATTATTATTATAAGCAAGTTCCATCAATGGTAACAAATCATCCCAATTTCCTTTAAAGTCTAACACATAAACTCGTAGCATGTCCTTTAACGTTTGAATTATCTCTCAGATTACCCACCTATCTGAGAATGAAATGCAACACTAAAATTTAAAGTTGTTTCTACAGGTTATTGTAAACTAGACCAAAATCTAGATGTAAAGTTTGGATCTCTATTAGCCATAATAGACACAGGTGCACTATGCAGTCTCACAATCTCCTTAACATACAGTGCAGCATACTTATTAGTTGTACAATTAGATTTCATACGTAAAAAATGAGCTAACTTAATTAACCTGTCATGCCCTTAACTTAATTGTTCAGGATGGAAGACATGGGATATGGGGATTAATAAAAATAAATAAAACCTATTCCAAGGTTAGCTTATAAGATAATAATAACCATCAAAGTATCCAACATCATCCCTTATTCCCATAAGAAATAATTAAAAATGACATCATAACATAAATCCAACGTCACACACTGGTGACATTATCCAAGGCTTATGTAGCAAAATAAACATAATCATATTACAATCAAATTACCAATAAAAGCATATTATAATCTCAAATATAATAAGTTTAGGATCCATAACCTGGGTTGCACAAATAAGATACAATAATTTAATAATAAAATAAATCATGTACTCAGTCAATCCATCGGTCAACTTAACTGTGGGTGGCTACTACCTGGCCTCGCCGAATCACCTGAAATGTAAATGAGGTGAGCAAACTTACCCAATAGGTAGGATATGCTAGTGTGCATGAGTAAATAGTAATCAATATACCGTAATATTCACAACAATCTCCATAAAAATATAATATAATCTTGCACATGTAATGCAATGTAATATCCAATACATTCTTTAATCCTTATCTACCCCCAACCTTATCTTGGCGATGACGCTTAGTAAAGCACATGGGGTCACCAACCACACTATTTAACGCTTACGATAAACGTATATATCAATATATCACATGTGAAGAACTAAGTTACACCCTTACAGGTGTAAGACTTAAGGGCACCAAGTTACACCCCTGGATCTTCTACTAAGGAGCCGAGTTACGCCTCTAGTCAAGCATCTGCTTACCTTAAGTAAGGTCTGAGTACAGTTCAGAAAAAATCTCATAATTATATCATCTCAATATTAATGTCCCAACTCCAAATAACTAAGCTCTAGTCTTAGATATTGACTTGAGATCATCCAGTATTTTCAAAAACTCATATATACCCGTGCCTCAGCACATTAATATCATCAACATGGCCCTCTTGGCCAATCAATAATCACAACATAAAATAAGATGATGCAAACCCAGTCTAATGCACATGATATGCTCGATCATGTAAATAAATATCATCTCAATATAAAAATATATTCTCATTAGACTTGAAGATGACTTGAGGTCCATTTAATCATTTAAAATCAACATCTAAAGGTCCTGAACCATAATCAATGTTTTGAAACTCCAGCATATATCAAATTAGGAACCCTAGTATTTTGTTTTCAGAACTTGTGTCCAGACAGTGGACTGTTTGGACCTCTGTTCGAACAACAGTGCCCAAAAATTCATTTTCTGGTTCATCTTCAGTAGAACCCAAATAGAATATTAGTATTACATAAACTATCAACAATTACCCAAATAGAATCAAAACCTTTCTAGGCATGTGATAATCCGATAGTCGAATCCATAATGATATGTTCCAATTTCCACTTTAGAATATAAAGGGACTATAGTAACCCTACAAGACTCTGATGTTCTACTTTTACCTATTGACAAGTCAAATATCTAGCTATAAATTTTATAATTTCTCACTTCATATCAATCCATCAGTAATGCTCTCGTAGATCTTGATACATCTCTGTACTTATAGGATGCATAACATAGTGAGCATGGTGTACCTCATGTAAAATTTTTCTCTTCAATTTTGAAATTTTTGGTACACAAACTCTATCACCAAAACAAAGTAATCCACCACTTCTAACTACAAAGTTTGTCTGCATATCACTTGTTATTTGTTTTCAGATCTTCTGTTATTGAAGATCTTCTAACTATAACTCCCTAATATGATCAAGTAATAATGACCTCACCCTTAATTAAGTAATCAAAGCATCTGTTTCAGTTATAGTTAACTCGATACCCATATGTGCCAAATCATTAAATATATGAACTCTCCAACACTGATTATAAGCTAACAAGCCCACAAACTTGCGATTCAGAACATCTACTATTAGATTTGCTTTACCTGGGTAATAATGTATACTACAATCATAGTCTTTCAGTAACTTTAACCATATTCTTTGTTTCAAATTCAGCTATTTCTGATAAATAATTGCTTTAAGCTCTGATGTTTAGTGTAAATATCAATAGTCTCACCATATAAATAATGTCTCTATAACTTTAGAGCAAACACAACTATAACTAAATTATCTTCCCATCTTGCATCAAAACACATCCTAAACATTGTTGGGATGCATTACTGTAAATCACAAATCCACGACTACCTGATGGAAGTGCTAAACTGGAGCTGTAGTTAGTCTTGCCTTCAATTCTTGAAAACTTTTCTCACAACTATTATTTCATTCAAATTTAACACTTTTGCAAGTTAATCGTGTTATAGGTGATCAAATAGAAGAAAAATTTTGAATGAAACGATGATAATATCTACCAACTTAAGAAAGCTGCGTACTTCTGTTACACTAGTTGGATGTTTTCAATTCAATACTGTAATATCCTGGATTTTATTATGGATATAAATTCATGATTTTAAACATGCTTTTGGTGTGATATTATGCTAATGAAGTAGTATTAATCATTAGGGATGCTTTAGGGTTGAAAATTTTGAAAGAAATAGGTCAAATAGTGCAAAATTAGACACTTTACCTCAGGGGAATGCTGAGGGGCACCCATAACCCCTAAGGGGTGCCCATGGTAGATGTGGGGCACCTATGTTGAACCCCTCTAGCTGTTCAATGAAATGTCTACGAGAATTCAAGTTTTTTAGTTTTCGGTGGTCGGCCATCTGATTTAAGATGGGGCATTCGTGGCCCTGTAGGGCACCCATGACATTACGTAGGGTGCCCCACTTGTATAGAAAGTGACCTGTCAGATGAAGTATGGCTTGAACCATGGAAGGGATGGCCTAACTTATCTAAGGACGGTTTAAGTGTATAAGGAGGCCTTCCAATCTGCAGAAAATATTGAAAAATATTTATATATGTATATGAGAATGGGAAAAAAGATAGAGAAAAAGAAAATTTGGTGTTAGGAGGAAGAGCAATCGGGTAAGAAGAAGAAAGGAATAAGGAGGGGCTTGGAATAAGAAAAAGAGACCTAGAAGAGCTTGGAAGAAGCTTAATTAAGTTCCTCTTATTTTGATCCAACCCTAAGTTAATTATAAGTTAATATCTTAGAGTGTAATTTAGGGTTTTTATTTTTTCATGGCGTTGTGGGTGATTTGGATCAATAAAGGAAAAGTTGCAGAAGGGAGAGTTGGAGCTATCAAAAGTTGGAAAACAAGAGTTCAAAGTTCATCATCTTTTTGTTTTTCCTTGCTCAAGTTGAGGTAAGGAGCCTTTAACTTTTTTTAGTATATATATAATGTAAAGGAGTACAGAATATAATTTTGTGAAGATTAATTAGAAGTATGATAGTATGAGAAGATTGATTATGAAAGAAAATAAGGTTATGTATGTGAGTTGCGCGATTGAAATCTAGATTTTAGCATCGAATGAGTGATAATAAGAGTTAGTTTTTATTGGTTTTTTGAACATTTTTGACACTAGAATATATTTAGAAAACTTTATTTTTAGTTATTGATTGAACTGTAAATGATACATATTTTCCCATGTAAAATACATTACACAAAACATCTAAATGATGTAAAATTCTGGTTTTGTGTAGAATTTGTTTCCACCATTCAAGTTTAAAGAACATGAAGATTTTATGCATAAAGGAGAGCAAATTATGGTTGTTGAGGAAGAAGGTTGGATGCATTGGAGTGCAAAATATTAGTTGGACATTGCCCTGTGAGAAGAAAAAGACTATCTATATGAATTCAACATCAAAGATGATCAAAACTGTAAGCTAGAATTCTGCAGGCAGGAGACTATTTGAATAGACTGAGAGCATATTCGAATACAGTTGCTGGAATCAGAAAGTTCTGCACAGCAGAGCCTATTCGAATGCTGCTGCAGATACATTCGAATGCTGTCTAAATTACAGTAACAGATTTACTGTGACCTCAACCTCCCACGTGATGGAGATCCACATTCCAAGCAAGGGCAGATTTGGAAAAGGAAAAAAATCAATTTTTCGTTAGTGGGAGAAACTACCAGAGGAGAGAGAAGTAGTGGGGGAGAACATGATCATCCATTATCATCCATAACCGCTGCTGTAGAGAGAGAAAAACATATAACTTTTCTGATTTTATTTCAGTGACAGAAATTCAGATAGAAAGTTAGTTTTGGATTCTAGAACAGGGCTGTAAATAATTTTAGTTGGAAGAACATTCTGTATTTTTAATTTTTCTGCTGTATTTTTCTTTATATCTGAATTTCATTTTCCTAGTTGCAATTGGAAGTTCCAGAACACTGCTGTAATTAGTTTTAATTTGAAGAACATTCAGATTTCAGATTTCAATGACTTTCCATTCGAATTACATATTCTATTCTAAGTTTTTAAATATGATCGGCTGAGTTCATCTTGGGCCAAGGCAAGGACTGTCTCATTTCCAATGAATCTTGAGATGCTGAGCTTCATGGACAGATTTTGAGTTCTTCAATTATCAATTTAGTTTGTGAGTGATTACATTAGAAATCGTTGAAGTAAGACTCGGCTCGCATAAATTTGTATATCTTATTGAGAAGTTCATAAGTGTTGCTTAAATTAGAACTCTCATTGCAATTGTGTAGGTGGGTTGCTAGACATAGAACACTTATTATCCTTAAAATAGGTTATGCACATTAATTGTTGAATCCATAGTTTGTTTCAATTGAAATAAATTTTCTCCAAATTTTATTACAAATTAAATTGGTAATTTGCAAACTCATTGGCATCTAAGGTAATTTGCAACCTCATTATTAATTGTTAACTAAATATAATTTTCAATTCTCAGCACTTTCTTAAAAATCAACAATGACTTCAAATCAAATTTCTATTTCTGTTTTTCCATTCATATAGGTTGTGTTTTTGACCAATCTCTTTCATTATATTCATTCACTAACATTGCACAAAAGATCACTGTAAAAGATGACTCGATATTTACCGGTTTAAATTTTGCTATAACAATACCTTGCACTTGGGAAATCTATCTTAATTCTCTCCACTCATTAATTTTAATTCTGGATTTGCATTTTAGGGTGAAGTAATTAAGAAGAACAAGCAGGCCTACGTTTGTAAATCCCATAACTCAAACGGGTGAGTTGATATCCCATATGTAGGACCCATCTTATAAATTATCCAATTCCGAGTGAAACTCCCGCTAACAAATAACGCCTTTATGTAGTTGAACAGCTTGTTGAAGTCTTAAGCCATCTTAACCTAATTATAAATAGTAATCTATGCAATCCGGCTAGTCATAATGTAAATTAATTTGACATTTTTGCTTGACACTCAAATTCCCTGACTTGCAGGCGTTGATGGTTCATTTGGAATCTGATCTAGCACAAGATTTGCTTGCAGCTTGTAGGGGTGAACTAAGTGGCATCTTTTTGGAATGATCACCTGGGTCTGCCATGGTGGTGGTCATGGCAAGCAAGGGATACCCTGGAAGCTACGAGAAGGGAACTGTGATTCAAAACCTTGAAGATGCAAAGCATGTCACTCCATCTGTTAAGATATTTCATGCTGGAATTGCGCTCGACTCGAACGGCAACTACATTGCCATGGGAGGACGCGTTCTTGGTGTCACCGCGAAGGGAGTGGATCTTCACGAGGCTTGGGATAGAGCTTATCAAGCGGTTGAGGAAATAAACGGGCAAGGTGGGTTCTACTGCCAAACTATCTGTTGGAGGGAACTTCCCCAGAAATAATTTTCCACAAAATCATAGGTTATTTATATTTTTTTCACAATATTTAGGGGGGCGAGAACTGATTCGGCTGCGCTACATTTGAACACCAAATGTTGTGAGGAATATATGGGCGACCGTTCCGATAACTGGAAAAAAAAATGAGGAAAATTTTTTCCCCTTTCATAAAACCAATGATTTTACCTGCATTCTCTGTACATACCTTAATGTTCATTGTTCTTTTTGTTTGAAATCAAGCTTAGCCCAGTTCAAAGTGGGGTTTGTTAAGTCAGATGGTTTTGGTGGGTTTGAGATTAGAGATTAAAATTTGATTTGTATCTTTATGGATTTGAAGATGAGACATTTTAAAACATTTGACAAGATACGAGGTCATTTTAGTCATATCTTATGTTTTTCTCCACACCGTGTATTAGTAGACTGGTGGAAGAGAATTTCCACAGTTCTTCACCAAAGGTAAACTCGAGCCTCTGTACTTCCGTACTTAATCCAATTAGGAACTTTCGTCACCCAGAACTTAAGGAGTTATAAGACTCACAACTGCAGATAGTTTCTATTCCAGCAGATCAGTGAGTTTGGACTTAAAAAAAGTTACCGGCTTTCTAAGAATTTCTTTTATTTTATATGACTTTTTTTTTTATCAAAATTTAATTATTTTTTGTAAAAATTATATTTTTTTAGCTTGTTTATGGCATTTGTTAAAAAAAATTTAAAAAATTACATCTATTTGAGTAAAAATTTAAAAAAATAAAAAAAATTAACTTTTTTAGTCAAACATAAAATTTTTATTCAAACATATGAATTTTTTTTTAATTTTTTTGTGAATGCGATTAATAAATACATAGTTTATTAACTTTCTGCTACATCATATCCACCCTAAATGATAGACGAAACCAGCACCCAAAAGGTTGAAAAGGTAAGGAGTAAATTATGTTACTTAATGTTTCTTAAAAAGTTTACTTAAAAAATTATACTGATGTCATTGATAACTATAAAAAAATAAATAAAATTTTATATATATGAAATATTTTAATACAAATTAATTAAAAAATATTACTTATTATACAAAGAATCAAAATATTTGTAACTTATAATATTAAATATTTTGATTCAAATTAATTAAAAATATTATTAAAAATATTACGAATCAAAACATTTATAATT
>JAVXUM010000012.1:1921721-1933559 GCA_035590655.1 Pouteria glomerata | reverse complement strand
TCTGGTACGAGAAAACCCGCAACCGTTATTCGAGAGTGCGCATTGGGTGAAACTCGCCCCATGACCCTAGTCGGCAGAGAACCATGGAAGGTAAACCAGTCTAAGTAAGGTCTGACTGACCGACTCAATCGAGAGAGACTGTTAGAAACTCACCACATAGCGAAAAATTAGCCTCTCCGAAAGAAATTCAAATCTAAAACTATCAGGTGACTCGAGGTCCCAGTAACTTTCCGCGGAAGGGATAACACGTTCGAAATCTTGAGCAGGAGGGATATGGTTCAAAACCACCCGAGGAATTTTCGGCTTGACAACACGTATAGCAGCAGTACATGGTTGTCACAGGGTATTCGAACCCGCACCTTCCTCCCTTGACCTTTTAGCTTCAATGGTACGTTTAGTTGCACGAAAAAAGGGCAGGAAGGAAAGAAAGGAGTACAGAGGATAATACTTTATTTTAATTATTTGATTAAAGAAAAAAATGAAGAGGTAAAAAAAATGAGGTGGAAAAATTTGAGATGGGTCTCACTTATTTTTATTCTCTCAAATTCGAAAGGAAAAGAAGATAAATAGAAAGAAAAGAGAGAGAAAAAGAGAAAAGTGTGATAAAAATAAAAAAAAGTGGAATTTACATTTTGTAAAATAATTTTAATTTAAAATATAAATTATAACATATATAAATATATATATATATATTCTTTTTCATTCTTCTCACTTTTTTTCTCAACCAAACACACTTTGAATATGTTTGTAGTGATAAAAAATAAGATAAAATGAGATAAAATAAAATAATTTATGAGTTCGTGATTCGTACAATGAAATAAAAAGTAAGTAACTTTTAGAGATTTTTAAAATTTTTCATCATTTTTCATTATTTTTTATAGCTCCAAACGAAGCTGTCCTTTCACTTTTTTATTTTTCTTCTTTCATTCCTTCCCCCCAAATTACCTCTGTACCAAACGAAGCATAAGATTCAAGCGCCGCACAACAGCGGTTAATCAGTACACCAAAATTAAGCAAAAAAGAGAATCGTTCACTTAAATTTTAACAGTTCAAGTGTATTAATATTATTTATTTTAACTAATAAAAATACATTTGAATCATTAATTTTTAAATTAACAATTCAAATTATAAGTCAGGAAATTGACATAGCAAAAGAATCACGTGTTACTCTTTTTTTTGTAACAGTAAATCGCGTGTTACCCATTATTAATTAATATTATTTTAACGTCACAACGCAACTTGTGAATATGATAAGTTATTGAAAGAAAACTATCAATTTAAAATCAATATAATTTAATATAAATTTACTCTAATTATAAAAGAAATTAATTATTTAATATATTTAAACATTAACACAAATAGATATAAATAATTATGAATAATCATCACAATCCAACCGTTCCTCCGAAAAAACATAACCGAACATAATAACTTTTGGATCCTAAAAGAAAAATAATAATAGTGTTTGATTTTGTTTGTTCCTTCTTTAAAAAATAAAAATAAAAAAATCAAATGAGACAATAGTACTTTGATTCACTCTTAACGCCCATTTTGAACATCAAAGCAGTTTTAACTTTTGGCAATGAAGGGTATAAGTTAGAAAATCATGATCAATTTCTCCGGGGCATAGGTCAAGTGGCAAAGGCTGTGGTTGTTATGATGGCAGCCTAGCCGGCGCGAGTTCGAGTTGAGCTCCCAACGTCCAACGTCGAATGAGCATTGCACGATCGGTAAAAGACAGGCTACAGACCCTGGCCACTTGACGTACATCCCGCGATTTACTTCTTCCACAATGCTCCAGGGCAGGGGCGATGGGGGCCCTAAGGTTAGGTATGACCTTTAGAAAATCATGATCAATTTTCATCATTCATTCATGTATATGAAACTACAAATTACCATCCCCTCTGTTGAGCTGATTCTTTTGTCTGAAAATTGATTCAATATTTTGTGGGTAAGTTTGAATATTCATATTTGTATACTAAAACAAGCAATATATATATATGTATATAAGTGGGGGTGGAGAAGGTCACTAGCTAACACATGACTTGTGTATATATATATATATATTATTATATCAGGATGTTTCCCACTTGATCCAAGCTCTTATATGTAATTCATTTAAATTAGCGGAGATTGTCCACTAATGAGGCAACAAGCAGTGAGAAAGAGGGTGAGAAGTCAATTATTTTATCAAGGGATTAATGCCTCGTCCCAGAAGAAAAAGGATGTAGTGGGAAGTAAAAGCCAACCTACACTAACAAATTTTAATTGCCGAATTTGATAGAACCTCTGCACCTAACTTACATATGGTGGGCTACCCACGTTGAAAAATTTTTCAAATTTTTTAACACATTTTATATTTTTTGTGTTGCATATAATTTCTATCATATATATCTATATATCTTAACAAATTTTTATAAACTTTAATAAAATTTTTACAACTTCATTAACATTTCACAAACCCTAATAACCTTTTTACAAATTCTAAACATTTTTTAATGGCTTTGAATAAGTTTTGACATAAAACCGTTCCGATAAACTCAAAAAATCGTTCAGATGATTTTTCTATCTAAAAAGTTTTTTTCTTTTTTTTTGTAATTTCTCTATCCAAAAAGTTGGCGCAAAAGTTAAAAAATTTTAATATTTATATCTAAAAAACATGATTTGATAATTGCACGCTAAATGCCATAAAATTATCCAAATCACATTTTTTGTTATTTTTCGTTATTTTTCAACTCTTCAAATGCATAATTTTAGATTTTCTTTTTTTAGTATAGATTGATTAAAATTATTTGGGATAAATATGTTAAATAAATAAAAAAAATAGATAAAATAAATATTTAATCAATCTATACTAAAAAAAAAACTCACAACTTTTTAACTGGCAATTACCAAAAATAAAAATAAAAATAAAAAAAGATTATAACTTTTCCTTTCTAAAGAATGAGATTTAGTTAGAATTTTAATTAGTGGCAAGACAAGAGATATAGGATCAGATTAAGTGGCAAAAACTACAATAGTTCAAATTAGGCATCTGGCGGCATTGTAACGATGAGATTGGATGTCAATTTTTGATTAACAAGTTCGGGTTATAGTGTGGTTGGCAGACAGAATTTTCAACAAAAGAAAATAATTAGAGAGAAAAAAAAAAAAAAAGAAAAAAAGGAATGGATGTGATAGTTTTAGACAAGATATGAAAAGTTAGATAATTAAAATCTGATTATTCATTTTCAAGAAGAATAATATCAATTATGGATTTTTAGATGTATTTTCTAAAATTGAATCATATTCATTGAATTAAAGGCACAACAAATCGAGGGGCTGAAAATATTTCAAATTAAAAAATATTATTAACAAAAAATATACGATGGAGTAAATAAATATAAAAGTTAAAAATATCTCAAATTTAAAATTTTCAGCTTTATTACTAAATAAATAACACAAATAATATGAAAGCACATCTATTTAAAACTTTAAATTTTATGTATATCAAAATTAAATTCTAATTGCAGATTACTTTCTAGTTTGTAAGTGAGATTACAGTGTGTTTGGAAGACTTGGAGAGTGAGAGAGGAGGGAAGGATGTGATGGCCTTGGGGAGGATAAGAAAAGTTAGAAATCTAAAATATGGCTATTCGTTTTCAAGGGGAATAATTTCAGCTGTGAATTTTTTATGCATATATTCTAAAATCGAATTCTGCACATTCAATTAAAGGCAAAATAAATTTAAGGATTCAATATATTTCAAATTTAAAAAATAACATTAACAAAAGTATAAAATGAAATGAAAAAATTTAAAAGTTGAAATATCTCAGATTTAATTTTTTGACCCTCATTTTAGATAAATAATACAAATAATATAAAAATGTATGCAGTTGAAAATTTAAGTTTTATGTACATTAAATTAAAATTAAAATTTTAATTTAAATATCTATTTTTTAAGATATTT
The DNA here is from genome assembly GCA_035590655.1 of Pouteria glomerata. Lineage (NCBI taxonomy): Eukaryota > Viridiplantae > Streptophyta > Magnoliopsida > Ericales > Sapotaceae > Pouteria > Pouteria glomerata. Next base: position 1,929,610 of record JAVXUM010000012.1, on the reverse strand, counting down.
CAAAGAAAATTAAGGTGTAAATATTATTTTTTTAAAATAAAAAATCCTAGTTAACTATGTTACCACATTTTTTAAAATATTAACTTAAAAATTTTTACAAAAAATATTCAAAAAGTATGGCAATAGTGAGAGAATAATTTCTATGTAGTCGGAAAAAATAACCAATGTGAAGAGAAAGGAGAAAAAAAAAAAAGTAATCTTGACTATTGAACAAATTTAACGATAAAAAATATATCAAATTTAATTTTTTTGAGATTTTCTTATTATATAGATATAAGAATATTTTTATATAAAATATTCTTTTTTTGTTCGTTAATAATTTTTGTTAGTTTTTAATCATTTTTAAAAAATTAAATATAACTTTTTAATTAAAAGCATTTACCATATTTGAATTAGAGTTTATTTCATTCATATCTTATGTAATTTTGATTTTATACATTTAGACTCATAAGTTTCATAAATATACACCTATGCCAACTGAGATTTACATTATATTCACTCAGACCTCACTTGTTAAATTTTTTATCTAAAAAAATAATTTTTGACCCATTAAATGTTATAAAATTACTTTAATATCCTTAATATTAATAAAAAAATATTTATATTAGGATCTGTTGTATCTTTTTTTTAATAAAAATTATGTTATAATTAATTTATTAAATTTTGTGTGAACTTTTTTTTTTATATCAATATTCTAAATTATTATGATTCACATTAATATTTTAAATTTATATTATATATAAATTAATAACTATGCATATATATTTAATTTATCATTATTTTTTATTAATAATCTAATAATCTAAACGTGCAAGAGAAAATTAAATTTAGTTTCTTATTTTCTTCTATTATTTTATTTTATTAATATCAAAAAATGATAAGAGGACCTTACTCTCAATTTTATTTTGCATACATATTTTTATATTAATAATAAAGGTATAAAAGTAAATTCATACTAATAAATTGGTCAAAAATTATCTTTGAATGAAAAATTTAATAACAGAGTAAATGTAATAAAAATTACAGAAGATTCTAAATGTACATTAATAAAACTTGTAAAGTCTAAATATAAAAGATCGAAACTATAGAGGGTGTGCAGGTGAAATAAAAGTTTTCCAGTTATTGGTCGCGTTTGGAGTGGTAAAAAAATAAAATAAAATAATGATTTGAATTAACTTTTGTCATTTGACATATGATGCTTCAAATAAATTTTTTTTAGAGAAAAATTGTGACATTTTTAGACTTTTATGATAAAAAGTTAGAAAGAAAAACTGTAGAAATAGTTTTTTAAATCTGTTCCTATGAATTTATAGCAGATAATGATGGATATTGTTGAACTTTTTCACTCTTGTATGAAAAAGTTGGAGAGAAAAATTCTTAGAACGGTTTTTTCACTATATTCTAATGAATTTGTATTAGAATTGTTGAAATTTGTTAAAAAAAATTTAGAATATGTGAAAAAATTATTGAGATTTGTAAAAAATATATTGAGATTTGTAAAAAATATATTAAAATTTGTAAAAATTTATTGGGATATATAAATATATATATAATTTTATAAAAAAATTTAATAAATATAAAGTGAGTAAAATGTGTTAAAAAATTTTACAAATTTACAAAAAAAAAAAATTTTTTTTTAGTATTTTATCAGACCAAACGGTTCCATTATTGAATCTGATGATTTTCCAATAGAGTATTCTAGATAAAGCGGTCACTACTCCCCTCTCCCCATAAAAGTTTGCCGTCTTATCTCTTTTCCACAACTAACTTATCTCTCTGTGTACTGGGTTTGGATCAGTCAAACAGCAATGGCTCCGGTGAAGGTCCACGGAAGTGTAGTTTCTACAGCCACCCAGCGAGTGCTTGTTTCTCTCACAGAGAAAGAGATCCAGTTTGAGTTTGTTCCCATCGACATGGGATCTGGCGAGCACAAGAAAGAACCTTTCATTTCCCTAAACGTAAGTTCACAACGCAATAAAACAGTGACTCCAAGCTATATATATATATATCTGTGTATATATGACTCTATTTTTGACTTTTTTTTTGGGGGTGATGTTTATGTAGCCATTTGGTCAAGTACCGGCTCTGGAAGATGGAGATCTGAAACTCTTCGGTATTATAATCGATTCTTATCTATAATTTATTCAGGGGTCACAAATACTACTCTTGATGAACTAATTTATGGTGCTGTTGATTTGGATTGCAGAATCAAGAGCGATTACCCAGTACATCGCGCACACATACGCAGATAAGGGGACTCCGTTGATGTTCCAGGAGCCGAAGAAGATGGCGATTATGTCAGTTTGGATGGAGGTGGAGGCCCATCAGTTTGACCCGGTGGCTTCGAAGCTGGCCTGGGAGCTGGCTATCAAGCCCCTTTTGGGGATGACCACCGACCCTGCGGTGGTGGAGGAGAACGAGGCGAAGCTGTCGAAGGTTCTGGATGTCTACGAGGCTCGATTGGGTCAGTCCAAGTTCTTGAGCGGAGATTGCTTCGCCTTGGCAGATCTCCACCACATCCCTGGCGTTCAAATGCTGATGGGTACTCAGTCGAAGAAGCTATTCGATTCGCATCCCCGGGTCAGCGCTTGGGCTGCTGATATTCTCGCTAGGCCGGCTTGGTCGAAGGTCGTGGCAATGAAACCCAGCACTTAAAGCGGGTCGAACGATCTTCTTCGTCTCTCTCTCGTATTGGGTATTTGGTTTGATTTTGTTGTTTGGATGTTTGTTCCTGGATCTGGACTTGTTGGTTCGTCTGCTCTGGTCCCTTGAATGGGACGAGAAAATAGGAGGGTTGTTTTTGTGAGTTAAAATAATTTAATGTATGAAATAAATTTACATGGTGGTGTTTGATCATCATCACTGAGTGAAAAGACCTGCATGTTTTGGATTTTTGTAAATTTCGTTTTTTTTTTCTAATTATTCACAGTATTTTAGGAATTATTATTGATCGAGTAGTGCAGATAAAATTTAATATATATATATATAAATATATAAATATGAAAGCTGGAAGTGTTGAAGGTAAATTATAAAAAGATTTTTCCCTCCTCTCTATCTCACAAGACAAGTCAAGAGGGAAATGATAAGACAAAGTCAAACAAGGAATCTGGAGATTCAACAAATTGCTCCTTGATCAAAACAAGCCAATTCCAGCATTCCAGCGAGGATGATTTCATTTTTTGGAATTTTTCTTTTTCCTCCCTAATTGTAGGTAGGGACAATTAGATAATTTTATCACTAAAAGTAAATACTAACTACAACCTTTGGCTAAAATTTTTATAATTTTGAAATGAAAATTTTAGAATCAAAATAAGACACTTTGTCACCCGGTGCTCATATTTTGTTTGGAAATGCTTAATATTTAGCTATGTTGTTAGGAAATAAAAATTATAATAAATATAATAATGAGAATTAATTCGTCAATTTGTTTATTTATAAAAAAATAAATTTTTATTAAATTTTATTATTTTGACTTAAATTTTAGATAACATAGAAATGGCAAAAAAGAGAAATGTACTCTTCCATTTTTATTATTTTTTTTCGGGTAAGTAATATGTAATTTGCATTATAGGGAAATTAAACACAAAATTAATAACGTATACACTCATATACATAAAATCTATACACTACTTGTATGATTTATATAAAATTTTAGAATCTTCTAATTCTTATATCTACAAATATTTCCGTAAGTAAATTCCATCTTTGAAAACTTCAAAGTTTTAACTCTTTCTTCACTTCTTGTGGCCTTAACTAAGGGTGCGTTTGAACGCTAAAAAAAAAGAGAGTAAAAAATACTCAAAAGTTGACTTTACTAAAGTATTTTACTGTTTAGTTAAATAACAACTTTTACCACTTTTCTGTTTTGTTATAGTAATTTGATATGACAGCGGATCCTATTTTTTCTCACTTTTCTGCTTTGCTACGGTAAAAAAAATTTACCAAACACACAAAAGTTGTCATTTTTTTGCTCTACTACAGTAACAATTTTACCAAACACCTAAAAGTTACCAAAAGTTGCTAAAAATTTCATTTTGCTTCACCAAACATACCAAAAATTATCACTAATAATTTTTAACAAAAAATTACCAAAACTTACTAAAAATTTTACCCTCTAAACACCATTTATATATTCATTTGGATAAGCATGCATGTGCAACTTGCTTTCTTGCACATATATATACATATATGGTACATATATGGGACACCCCAAAGTTGATAGGTTTTAAGTGAAAGTTTATTGGTTTCACTGGATGCACGGTTGTAACATATATATAGGGTTGTTCGGAGCATCCGAAATTTTGAAAAATTTTATAATTTTATAATAATTTTTTTTTACCTTAAATTATGTGAATTTATATCAACAAATACTAACAAATTTTTACAAATCTTAACAAAATTTTTATAAATTGTAATAACTTTTTTATCAATCCAATTATCAAAAAAAACAAAAAAAAAAAAGGTTTTTCTATCAATCCTGATAAAATTTTTACATTTCTCAAAAAATTCAAACTCATATAGAAGTCAAAAAGTTTTGACCAAAATCTGTTTAAACGAAACTATTTATCTCTGAAAAATATGATTTGATGACTAAATTTTAAACCTCAAAAAATTGATTAAATCATATTTTTTTATTATTTTTAAAAACATCAAATGCCCCCATATTTGATATAAAATAGATTTTATTCTAACATTAATTCAAATACTTTACCAACTTTGACATCTTCTTCTCTCTCTCTTTCTTTTCTTGCTGCTCACTAGGATAAAAGTCTTCATGTATGTGTATTATAGGTTGTTTGGAATTTTAAATTTTTTTAAATAATTTTCAAAAATTTTAAAAATTTTTAATTAATTTTTATCACATATTGTTTTTATATTATTTCAACATTAACTTTTAATTTTTTTAGAGTTTAGGGTTTAAAGTTTAATTTTAATTTTTGAATATATTTTTATATTTTATTTTTTAATTTTTGAAACTTTATGATTTGCAACAAGCCTTTCAATTTTAACGAAACTTTGAGGCAGTCTGGACGTAAAAAGGTTAGAATAGAACATAATTTGAATTATTTTTTTTTGATATTTAGAGTATAATTTATAATTATAAAAAATAAAAAAGAACAGTAAAAATTCGGTAAAATGGATCTGTTAAAATTGATTTTGATCCGTTAGAATGGATCTGTTTAATTTTTTGTATCAAAATTTTTTGAAATTTATAGAGATTGATATAGATTTAAAGAGATTTGTAAAATTTTTATGAAAATTTACATAGTTTGAAGTAAAAAATTTTTTGAAAAATTCTATAAAAAATTATAGAAATTTGTAGAAAATTTTGACAAATATATTAGAAATTTTTGACAAATATATTAAGTTCCAAAAGCTCTTTTAAGGAATGTTTGATTTATTCAAACTTTACCAAAAGTTACGAAAAATTATTAATATTTTTTAAATTTCTTTAATTAAATTTTATCATATATCACTTTTATACTAACTTTTTTTTTTTTTTTTTCATCCAAACACTACCTTAATACGTACGCGAGAACACATTGTTCTTGAGATCGAACAGATCGCCGATTTATAGAAGTATGATCAAAATTTCAAATTAGAATCATTTAAAGCACCAGAAAAAGTTAATTATCGTGATCATGTTTACTGTATATAAGTCATGTTATATGCATAAACATAGATATATAGATGTTGTCTGAAGTTTTAAATTTTTTCAAAAAATTCTAAAACAACTTTCAGAAATTTTAATTTTTTAATTAAATTTTATTATTTATCATTTTTACATTAATTTTTAATTATTTTTAATTTTTTTCAAAACTCTAAATAGTAATATATATAGATCAATTGGGGATTTACCGTTCACTACTATTTATGCAGCAGTCTTCCAAATTATATATATATATATACTGTATTAAGAAACATGAGCACACACATACATGACAGGCCTCTTCCGCTCAAAAAAATTTGCATGCTGTACGACAACAGAAAATTCAGCCGAAATTACTTTTCACGTTCACCATCAAAGATTAGAAGGAAAGGGCAAAGAAGATCTCTAACCAAAATTCCTTCAATAATTAAATTAGTGAAAGCTCGAAAGTAATAAAGAGGGTTTAATAATTGAACGGTGGACAAAAAGAGTGCATACCTAATTTTAAAACTAAGTGTAGTATTTATAGTATAGAGAGTGTTAGTAAAATAATATTGTCCTGACAGAGTGAAATCATGGCCTTCCCAACTTAGATGCTTGACTCGTATGAGATTCTGCTTTGCATTTAATGCACATTACATAGCGTTTATTGCAAGTATGGTATGAACTGATTATTGTTGGACCATTTTGACATTAAACATGCTTACTGTCACGTCAATCGACCAATCAAATGATTAATAACTGACTAAACACAGTTATTTGATTAGAAACGAACTACATGACCTTGAATAAACTAAATTCGTTACCTTATGTCTAATTAGCAAAGTGGGACTCATCCTGTTTGGTCGAGAGCATTACATCAAGCTTCTTTTTGCTCGGCAAGCCGTGTTCAGAAATAATGTCACGCGTCCCTTTATTGTTTTTTATACCAACGTTTATACCCCCACTTTGGTCAGGTAAATTTTTTCTCGATCAGAGTAATAATGTTAAGTCATTTTTCCAAAGAAAATCTAATCGTATCTCATTGCTGCTCTCGCTTTTAACACGTTGCTTCTTAATTCGTTGACCTTTCACTTCCTTGCGTGTGTGACATAACTGCGCCGCCTTAAAACCCTAAACGACAACCGCATCAGTTGTAATGAATGCGAAAGTAGCCATTTTTCCCTCTCTTTTCTTTTCTTTTTCACAGATATACGTATATATTGCATTTCACTTTCACTGCTACAACTTTTTAAAGCCTTCAATCTTTCATAACCTCATTTAGTCTTAACCTTCTACTCATGCAACTCTGCTTTCTCACCCAACTTCCAGCCTATGTTAGGTGAGTGTTCCATGTTCATTAACTCTTCTTTCATATTTGACTTTCTTCTTTGCATTTGAAAGATGGGCAAACTCATAAATAAAATAAGGAGGAAAGGGATCGAGAGCTTTAAGCAGCAACGTGATATTCTTGCAAATGTACACATTAGGCTTGCTAAAGATATAAAACACGAAGTAGGCGTCTTTCCTTTAGTTGCCATAACTGAGGGGGGCTTAGGTTCCCCGTTCCTCGTTTTGTTCGTTTAATTTTTCACAAGACTAACCTCTCCCCCAAATGTGTTTCCCATAACTTCTAACACGTTGTAAATGAGGTCAACAAAATAAATAAGAGGTATGGATTTCACCTCTCCAAGTGAGACTTATTATACTATTACAGTATTAAGATGGTGGAGAAGGATGAGAACAAGTGGTACTTGAAATCTCGCTTGGACAAACACATGCTTCTGGATAATGTTAATGGCAAGGAAGATGATCTGTGTGTTGTCTCTGGACATTGGATGCATGGTCCCGATGAAGATCCCTTTCCCCCTGATCATTGCGAGGTCGTTTGGCCCAGGTTGAAAATCGATCACAGTACTCCAACTTCGGTCTTAGTTTCTTTTGTTCTCAGTATCCTAATTTCTTTTTTGGTCTTGCAGACGAACAAGCCAAGAAAGCCTGGGCTCGAGGCAACTACACCGACCAGAAACATATTGTCGAGGTGCCGAAGTTCCTCGACGGGCCAGACAAATTCCCATTCGCGAGATTGGCGCCAATCCTATTTAACTTCGTGCCGATTTACAAATCATTTGTGGCGCCTCCCCTGAGACAACACAACCTATAGCCTTCTACCTAAAAATCAAAATTCAAACAAGCAAAGAAATGAATTCACACACACGCACACACACATCATCTATTTATATATATATATATTTCTCTT
>JAVXUM010000012.1:1902083-1921621 GCA_035590655.1 Pouteria glomerata | reverse complement strand
AGGGCCCTTAGGGAATAGTCGAGGTGCGCGCAAGCTGGCCCGGACACCCTGAGTTATCAAAAAAAAAAAAAAAAAAACAACTAAGCAGACAGAGGAAGCCAGGATCCCAAGAAGATGGTGATTATGTCTGTGTGGAGGGTCACCGGTTTGATCCAACTGCTACAATACAAAGATGAATTGGGAGCTTGTTGCCACGGTGGAATGGCAACAAATGCTGCCACAGTGGAAGAGAACGAGGCAAAGTTGGGTAAGGTTCTGGACATTCTATTATGCAACTGTTTGGCTCAGTCAAGACTCAAAAGTACCAGCTGGGTGGAGACTGCTTCGCCTTGATGATATCCTCGGAAGGCCATCTTGGTCGAAGGTCCTGGCAATGCAAACCCAACAATTAAGCTTAAAATTCAATCTTTGTCTCCAAGCAGCAGGCAAAGTTTAATCTCCCATATCTTTGCTCTTCCTGTACGCATTTTGTTTCTGGTTCTGTCTTTAATCGCTTGGATGGGATGAGAAAGCACAAAAATAATTTGGTATGTACTGTGATGCTGTTGATCACCATCAAAGTTAAAGTGTCCTATGTTTGTATTTGGACTGAGCAGAATCCATAATGCATTCATTTCTTTTTCCATATTGAAACAATAGTCGCAGACGATAAGATAGTCCACAGAAGTTCAGAATTTGATAAACTGATGAAGAAATTTAGCCCTGGAAGGTCAGATTGTTTTCCTAAATGCTTTCCCATGCGGAGAAATCATACTTCGTAACTAAAGAATTTAACTTTCTCAATCAAACGAAACAAATTCAAAAATGAAAGAAATTCAAGATACACGGGGACAGTTTCACCTTGCAAACCTGCAATTGTCACTGATATTTCCTCTAGCAGTACCCAATTTTGACTTTTCCTTGCCTGCGAAAAACACAGAAATAACATGACATCAAAGGTGGCTTAGTTTAACATAAGCCCCAAGGACTAATAAAATCATGACTACAACAAACTTGATGGTTACAAATAATAGGATCACCTCCCAACAAAAAAGTAGAATGGTTTTGAGGTCGTGCCCAATCATAATTTTCTTGTATTAAAAGGTATGAAACATTTGGGGTTAACTAGTTTAGTTGGCAACTTCTGGCTCCTGATATTCCTTTGGAGAGGCAGCATTCTTCAAACAAAGGCACAACATGAACAGAAAAGGAAGCCTAAGTCCTAATGAGAGAACCAGCTCCGTCAGCTCCAATCCAATTGTTATAGGAGAAAAATAAACACTCACTTTTTCACATGTATAGAAAGAAGGAAATAAAGATCTATCTACAGCTTTTCATCACAGGATGCTCGTGGTTGCCATGCCCAGCCTCAAAATAGGCAGAGAAATACTACATGATCAAAGAATGCATGTTCCCTAACCAAAACAATGAAATTCAAGATAACATGGGGATGATTCACCTCCTGAACCAGTGCTTCTCTTATGTCTAATTCCTCTAGCAGGCCTAAATTTGATCTCTGCATATAGAATCCTAAAAACAAAACAAGTTACATAGGGAAGTCTATATATCAATAAACAGTTGCTAGTAACTCATGGTCATGATCCTGATATTGAAGCGCAGCTGAGCTACAACCCAAGTCCTTCTTAAGTCCCCTCTCTTTCATCAACCTCCTAATTTTTTCAACATCAATCCATCTTCCCATTTGGGCGTAAATGTTAGAGAGCACAACATAGTAACCACTATTCTCTGGCTCCAACTCTAGGAGTTTCCAAGCAGCAAACTCACTCAATTCTAGGTCTCCATGAGCTCTACAGCCGGTCAGAAATGATCCCCATGCAGGTTTAGTGGGCTCAAAAGGCATTTCTTTTATGACCTTGAAAGCTTCTTCAAGGCATCCAGATCGTGCAAACAGGTCAATCATACAGGCATAATGTTTGATGCCTGGTGAAAATCCGTAATTTCCATCAATCAGTGAACAAAAGATTTGTCGGCCCATCTGGACCAGTCCAGAATGACTGCAAGCACAAAGCACTCCTATCAAAGTGATTTCGTCTGGCTTAATCTCTTCTTGCTCCATTCTGAAGAACCACTGTACTGCCTCCTCCCCACTCTTAGCTAAAGCTAGCCCTTTAATAAGGGCATTCCAGGTATAGACATTCTTTTCTTTCATTCTTTGGAAAACACTCAACCCCCCTTCAATTCTTCCACATTTCCCATACATGTCAATCAAAGAGGTTCCCAAGATCACATCCAATTCCCACCCACTCCTCCTGATAAAATCATGTATCCAAATACCCATGTCAAGAGCCCCAAAACTAGAGCACGCAGACAAAGCATTCACCATTGTCACTTGATTCGGCCGTAAACCGGCGTATTGCATCTGTTCAAAAGCAATCAGGGCATCATCAAACTTCCCAGCCTCTCGATATCCTGTAATCATAACAGTCCAAGAGACCACATCTCTCTGCAGCATTTCATCAAACACTCGACCACAGAAGTCCATATTCCCACCGGACGCATACACATTCAACAACGAATTCTGGACATAAATATCATTAAGATGACCCAGTTTCAGTATCTGGGTATGTACGCATTGCCCTTGTCTAAGATCACGAAGGTCAGACAAAGCCTTGAGAACAAAAGGGAAGGTATAGTTGTTTGGAAGAATGGAGTTGACGTGCATGTAGTTGTAAATACATACGGACTTCTGAGGGGACTGGGTGTGAGAAAAGGCTTTGATGAAGTTATTGCAAATGAAAACATGAGGTCTATGGAGCTGGGCATAAAAACGATGGGCAGAGTCCAAGAGACCCAAAATTTGGCAAGCAGTAATAAAGCGGTAGGCAATGGTGGTGTCGGCGTAGAGGTTCTGGAGGATTAGTTGCGCCTGGATTTGGCGGATTTGAATGGGCGAGGTGCATTTGTCTAATTGATGTATTATTCTGTTCGCTGCAGTGTTGAGTTGTGCGAGTGATCTCATAGCTGCTACATAAAAGAATTGCCTTGAGACTCTAAGTTTTCAGAGAAAACGAGAGAATTCTATGCAGCAGGGACGAGAACTTGACAGGCCAAGAGTTGAATGTTTTGGTAAAAACAGCTGTCAAAACAAGTTTACGAAAAGTTATAAAAGTTGATAAAAAATTTTTAAAATTTGGAATTTTAAAATAAAATATTTGGCAAAAGCTATTTAAAATTAGTAAAAATTAATAAAAATATTTTACAAATTGAAATTTCAAAACAAACGTAACAAAAATTTGTACATGTGTTAGTTATTTTTAAGTGTTTGATTAACACAACAAAAAAAAAAAAATTGAGTAGACCAATTTGAACATTTCGGTTGAAAAAATAATCAAAAAACTAATAAAAGTTACTAAAATTAGTAAAAATTAACAAAAAATTTTGAAATAAAAAATTTATAAAAATTAATATAAATTTATAAAATTAGAAATTTCAAAACATAAAAATTTATAAAAGTTAAGCTCCGTTTTGGCAACCCAGCTACTCATCTATTAGGTATTCAATTTTTTTTTTTTTTTTTATAAAATGACTAGACTTACCTTCTTACATTTTAAATTTTTTTTAAATTATAAAGGGTAAAATTATCAAATTAATCAAAAATTAAAAATCTAATTATTAAAAAACTAACTTTTTATTCTTTTCAAATACCCAAAAAAAAAAGCTAAACCAAACCTTAGTTTGAGGCTTAGTTTGGGAAGCCAGCTACTCAACTTTTTTGTAACTGACTACTAACTAGTTACAAAAAAACATAACTTTTTTTGTGTTTGGGAAGGAAAAAAACTAACTCTTTAGTAGCTAACTTTTTTTGGGAGGTATAATTTGACAGTTTTGTCCTTTATAGTTTAAAAAAAATTTAAAATGTAAAAAGGTAAGTTTAGTAATTGTAAAAAAAAATTGAGTAACTGACTAAAAAAAAATTAACTTCCCAAAACGGAGCTCCAAAGTAAATAAAGATTTTAATCAACGTGATGAGCCACCAAAGTATGCGCATCCGGGGAATCGAACCCCGGTCAGTACCGTGGGAGGGTACTATGATACCACTACACCAGATGCGCCTTGGGAAACGTGGATCATAAACGAAATATATGATCTAAACATAAGTCCTTCGACCGATTCCCAGATCTGCCGTCGGCGAACGAGAACAGGGGGTGATGGATCGAAAGACGAATTTGTCTAAACAAGAGCGCGGATGAGCGAACTCCCTTGATGAAAGTCCTAGTCTCCTTTCTGAGTCTAAACTAGTCTCTTCTCCTCTCCGATTAGACATCGTCATTCTCTTTCGCTAGAAAAGAGTTGGGGAAGATGAGGATAATAGGACTGACGGGTGGGATTGCATCAGGGAAGAGCACAGTCTCCAACCTTTTCAAGGCTTACGACATCCCCGTCGTCGACGCCGATCTCGTCGCTCGGGTAAGCCCCTAAACTAGAGAATAAAAATGTCCGAATCGAACTAAGAATTACAAAGATTTTGTCGGTTGCGATCGGCAATGGGTGCATCGTATGAAAGAAGATCCTGAATCTTATTTGCTTATACATTGCAATGGGCACGCGTTGGTGAATAATATTATTGCCCTATTAGCAAACAAATCACAGCAACGCCCAATTACAGGCATTCAATAAAAAATGGTTTGTGCATCTTTTTGGTTGATTACTTCTTCCCCTTTTTTGTGTTTCTGCATTCTTAACCCTACCACCACCACTACTACTATTATTATTGCGCCTTTAATTTGTGTGTGGCAATGCAGTTCAATTTCGAATTTATGGTTCCAGATTTTTTTTTGGGTTTCCTTTTCAAATTTTAGTTATTTATATACATCAGCTAATAGCCATTGATTAATCAACCCTTGTAATGGGTCTGAAACTCGATTTGATTTCTGTAGGAAATTTCAACTTTCAACATTCGGGACATATGTACTTATTTCAGTATCTCTTCCCACTAAGTTAGATGGCATTGCCCCTGTTAGCTAATTGATACGGGGTGTTAATTCACAGGATGTTCTGAAGAAAGGCACTGGTGGCTGGAAAAAGGTTGTGGCAGCGTTTGGTGAGGACATCTTACAGGATAATGGAGAAGTTGATAGGCCAAAGCTGGGCTGCATAGTATTTTCTGATCCTGACAAGCGCCAACTTCTTAACAGGTACAATTATTCTGGGTGCATTTGGATGTCCAATGAATAATGAATTATTTTCCACTGTATATTTTGTATCATTTGGACACAGGGCACTATTAGCAGTCTCACGTCTTCATGCATCTCATGAATGCGTTGCTGCTTCTTTCAAGCATATGGTTACTTTAGGAACTAAATGATGGGTTGGTATTATTTCTTCATATCACTTGAGCTAGTGGCATAATTTTCCTGTGTCATTTCACTTTATCAGGACCAAAGCTGTGAGCTTCCAGAATAAAATGGAATCTTTAAAGTTGATCATTATGAGTAAGGAGTTTTGCACTTGATTATTGTCCAGGCATAATATTTGTTTAAATTATTGAATGTTGATTATTTCCTCACCTTAAATTAGTCACTTTGTGTAGACTCTACCAACATGTCCAAATTTTGATTGTCAATATGCTAAAAGGCGATATGTTGTCCTCTAGTCTAATGAATACTGGTTGATCTCTTACCCTCTCCCTTACTCCATGTACTGCTATGCTGTTTGCTTCTTATTCTTACATTGTTTGTTTATTTATCTGATGATTCAACCCCTATGGTCCAGTGGTAATGTAACTTAGGTGATAGGGTAAAAGTTGGAATTTCAATCAAGTGTGCAAGTGCGCCTGTTTGTTACTTATATCTTGTTTATATTGCTTTACTACATTTTTAACTGGTGTAAAAGTATCCACTCTATTAGCGCCCTGCACCCCTAGCTTTCACTGGATGTGGCTAGCATAGTAATTGGATTGGTGGTGGAATTTGGGTGCTTGGGCTTGCACTAATTATGTGAAATTTTATTTTTGCAACCTTTGGCATGGTCTTTGGACTGCACCTAGCATTCGTAGGAGTCACCTCCGCTCTGACATCAAACAATCTGTAAACAAAGTAGTTTTCTGATAGCAAACAGATTATTTAGATTACTTAGGAAGCATATGTAAATGAGCTAAGCCAAGGTCAATGTTGTTCAAGCTCAACTTGTTTGCTAATCATGCCTTATTCTTTTGCTAAAGCCTGGTTCTTTTATGAATGTACCAGCTCACGCGGTGTCGAGCCGGAGTTGTTCAAACAACTATTCATCGATAATATTTTGTATTATAAGAAAATAATCTCGTCATAATTAAGTTTTCATAAGTTAGAAAAAATAAACTTAGCTTATTGTAATTTGTAAGGTATATCTATATATTTCAAATGTTACAACTAAGTTGTATAGATAAAACATACAAATTTAAAATATTATTATGGAGTATGATAGTTCAAAGAGTAATTACAATACATAAATGGTTCAGCTAAAAATTTAATAAATTGTGATGCAATTTTGAGAATGAAAAATGCACTATAGAATGATATAAATACAAAACATTTAATTAATATATTTTAGATGTATATTATTTAATATTATATGGATATTTAATAGGTTAATTATAGTTTTCTATTTTATTGCATTTGATTATCCAAAAAAAAAGAGCCTAAGCCCTTAACGACACGAGTATTAACGACCTGAGCCAGACAGTGTTTAGACTCGGCTCATTTACCAAATGAGCCATATTTTTCTGTTCAAGCTTGAAACGTTTATTAAATGAATGAGCTTAGCCAAGTCCAAGTCTATTCGTGAATGGCTCGTTAATTTACAGCCCCACATCCCTAATCCCGAGTAAGTTTTTGGCATTACCTCAAATTTTACTTATGCTTTTGGTGCTAAGTCACTAGAGAACCACACTTGGTAACTTTCCTCAACTACTTCTGCATTAAGTTTTAACTATTATCTATTATATCCTTGCAGGCTATTGTCACCTTATATATCATCGGGTATATTTTGGGAAATTGTGAAGTTATGGATGAAGGGCTGTAGGGTTATTGTTCTGGATGTCCCTTTGTTGTTTGAAGCCAAGATGGACAAGTGGACAAAGCCCATTATTGTTGTTTGGGTTGATCCTGAAACACAGCTTCAACGGCTTATGGCAAGAGACAGAACATCCATAGAAGATGCCAAAAATAGGATACAAGCTCAGATGCCTCTGGATTTGAAAAGGACTAAGGCTGACATAGTGATTGACAACACTGGGTCGCTAGAGGAACTGAATGAATGTTTTAGGAAGGTGTTTGTCCAGGTGACAAAGCCCTTGACATGGACCGAGTTTGCGCTTTCCAGACAGGGAGCTGTTGTTGCTTTTGCATTAATTTTTGTTGGTGTTGTCTTATGCAAGAAAGCTTTGTAATGGCAGTGTTCTAGTGATTACCGTATATTTCTGCTTACATTTTGGTGATCTTTATGTTTTATAATATATATATATATATTTATATATATGGCCGTATAGATTGTTTGATTGAGGTAATGGAGGCTGCCAAGCTTTTATATTGATTGTAATTTGTGGTATAAACATGTGGAACATTAAGTGTATGCCTTTTGAATATTATTTAAATTGTAAAATTCTGCACTGTAATTTTTTTTTTTCCAAACTTTATGGTTCTTTGTTTTGTCCAATTACCATCTGTTAAAATAAGAGGGACCATTTGGAAACTGATGATCATCCATTTTATCTTTTTCAAGGAAAGTAGAGTGCAGTCACAGCAGTGGACTGAAAAACATCCTTAAAATTTCCCAGGTACTGATGAATTCTTTGCATTTTCCATTAAAACGCCGGCAGGGTGCTTTGGCATGTGAACTTTGATACCTTTTGGCCGTCAACCATGGGATTTAAGAGTAGCAGAAATAGTTGTTTCAACTGCTGAAAATTTGGTGTCCCCACGCTGACTTCACAGGTTGATCAGAAGCATTCAATTTGGATATTCCAATTATTATATATTCGGGAAATTATTGCTTTTGGAATTATAATTTCATTTGCATGTATGTCAGCTAACTTGGGAGATTAGACTTGTGAGGATTACAGTTTGTTGCTGCTTTGGATCTCATGGATAGCTGTCGTTTGCCGCTGTATTTATGTTTTTGAGACATCTAAGACAGATCAAGGATGATGTTCATTGAGAAAATGTGGCTGCATTCTAATCCCATGTAATTGAGTAGCCCCATCTTGTCTCTCTTTGGCTAGCCTTCTTAGTCCAGCTCTTCCACATTTTCCAATCTGGCTTGTGGTTTTTTTTTTGGGAAGGTGGTATCTTAATTTCTTCATTACTGCTTCTAGATTGAGGTTTTTGATTAGTTATTACATTTCAATTACTAGTCATCTTTCAATTATTCTTCCAATTATTTTTTCTGCATCAAATTTCTGTTAGGGGCATTGGTTTTTTAACGGTGTGAGAGTTCACAGCAATTGGTTTTGTATTTTGCACTAGCTGACAAAATTGAAATAATCACTCCGCATTCTAGTGGAGCGTGTAGTTATAATTTATCTTTTGTGATTTCTTTAGGTTCGTTAGCATTAGGAGTTCACAAGTTGACCACTTTGCAACAGTCCTTAAATGCTAATATTCTCTTCACAGCCCATCTCTCGTACTTTCGTTTCCTACCTTGATCACAGTTTTTCTGGTAGTGTCTATTTTTTAGGCCGAATTTGATGTTTTTATGGAAATATTACCATTCTTTTATTCTACACAGAGCGTTTTTTTTTTTTTTTTTTTTTTTGTACAATTGAGTTACCAATCATAAACAGAACAGTATTGTTAAAAACTGTTTTTTCATACAGTTGGGTAGTTAATATCCCTGTTCTAACTAGTCAAAAGGGAACCGTGGATGAAGTCCTTTAAAATGCTACCCGGAGTAAATGGATTTGCAGATGGTCTGAATATATCTGGTTAAAGCGAGTAGCATCCTTTGTTGCTTTTGTTAGATTAACGATATGATTTGGTTTACCTGCAATTCACATACACAGGTTTTTATTTCTTGTATCTGTTATGTATAAGATGAAGGTTGTTTTGTGCAAACTCTATCTGTTTAAATGGACATCTAATGTTTATCCATACCCTTCCCGATTTAGCGTTTGGTGAGGTTTCAGTTTGCTTTGACGTCTTACTGGTCACACATTCCACTATACTGTCATGCGACACTGCATTGTAATCTTCAAACACAATGGAGTTCTTACAGAAGATGGGGGCCTGAAGTAGCCATTTATTATCGCTCAAGATAAGCACAGACTGTTATTGAGTGCAAAATGTGTCATAAGTCATTTCTTCACCCTTGAAAAGTTTTGCAAAATCATTGGCTTGGAGAAAGCTGGAGATTACTGAATTTTAGTTTCCTCGAGTATTTTGGCTTCTTCTAGGGTATTGTATGCTGTCTGTGATATCATCTAGACCAAGACTCCTTTTAGATTAATTGTCCTGTTTTAGAATTCTATCACCAGTATTTAAATTATTGGAAAATGAAAAGTGCTGCATTTGTTTATTGATTATCTCTTCTTTCCTTGCCCATTCGCTTTAATTTCACTGTCATCTCTTCTGTGCCATGCTTTTGCCTTTTGTTTTAGATTGAGATGTACTACACAGTTGTTAATTTCTATTTGGAAATTTTGTGTATATGTGCTTGTTGCTTGCTTTATTATATAGTTTGTTATTTGGCATTTGTCCCAAGTAGGTGTGTACTTTAATAGCTTGATTTTTGCTTTTTGCTATATGATTAAATCTCCTTGTGCAATGTTCTGAAATTATTTGGGGTATGGGGGTTTTGTTTCTTCTTTTCTTTTTGTAGGTTTATTTTGGGACCAATATTGATTGTCACAGCACGGGGCAATAGTGAGCAAACAAGGCAGGCCTGTGGCTTCTAAGGGAGATCAACAAATCTGACAGGGAAAAGAGGTCATGCCCATTATGAGAATTCTAGATGGTAGCCCACGACTAAAGCTGATTTGGGTGGTTGTGTGAAAGACCAATTCCACATCCTGTTTTCTATTTTTTTTTTTTTGGGTCCGCATCAATTTCTCTTAAAAAAAATTCAAAATAATTTATAAAGTAATTTTAAGATTTTCAAAAACAATCTATATCAATTTCTCTAAATAATTCTCTATGATAGACTAGGTATAGTGACTCTTTGCATTAGGAGAGCCACTGTATAAATTTTGTAAAACAACGAGTGGATAGAAATTTTGATGCGGGGTTCTTCTCTCTCTCTCTCTCTCTTTCTCTCTCCCTGTTTCAGAGAGAATGGGTTTACAATAACTGATATAAATGCCCTATGCTGATTAGGTAAAAGAATTTCTCTCTTATTATTTACTGTCAACCACATCATCCTCAGGTAATTGCAAAAAACGAGCTATCTAATTGATGATGTCTGAATACAAGTGGACATTTTGCTTGGGAAGATAAGATGGGTTTGTTGTGGTCTTGTCAGTGGTTATGGGAAGTTTAGAAATTTTTACTTTAAATCTTTGAATATGCCAACATTTACTTATTTTTTTCAATTTCTTTAATCATGATTTGCAGGCTAATAATCCTCCCGAAATCCCGTTTGTATCCTATTCCTATCTCGCCAGATTCTTCCAAGTTCCCTCAGCATCTACCAGCAGCCATCTATAGTTACCATTTGAGCTCGACAACTACCTGGCTACTTTAAAATGAGCATTTTTTTTTATTACAAGAAAGGTATCAATAATTTTTATTTTTTTTTTTATTTTTTTTTTTACCCAAAATTACTGTTTGAACTAGAGTTGAACGGGTAAATCAGGGTTCTTGAATCCACCCACAAGATTCAAGCACCAAGCAAAATAGGATAAGAGTAAATGGGAGTCAAACTCGAAACCACTGAATTTACGATTGATTCCAAATGACCTTAAATCGCTGAGTTACCCTAGCGGATAGGTATCAATATTAGTATCACTATTAACACTGTCACCATAATTATTATTAGTAATTTAGTATTGTTGGCAATTAGACTTTAGTGGTCCTATGCAAGATATTTTTCTAAAATAGTAGATGTGTCCCAATTGAGTTAGGTGAAAACATAAGATCTTAAAAGGTGACATAAGTAGCGCGCATATAGACTATTTCCTTTTAGCTAATTTAAATTCAGAAATGCTCATTATCTAACTTTAGCGGGTTGTTTACAGTTTTTATTTCAGAGATCTTTGATCAGCTACAATTATATGGCCTAAAATTTCTGATGGCTTAGATCAAACCTCTGCTATGACCACCACCATCAATCATGAATGCAGAATAGTGAATTGAGGTTGTCAATCAAACTGGGCAGGAAGAAAGTAAACCCTCAAAAAGAAGTGCAGGAAAAGGTAATGTGTACATGTGGAGAAGAGGACCCATAACTATCTTTTAACAACTGTTAACTTTAATCATACCTTATGAGATTGGTTGCTCGAAATCTATGTAAATGAACTGAAAGTTCTCGAATCCTACCAGAAGCATATATATATATATATCACAAATACTGTAGTTGCTTATGGTCCTTAGCTAGTATTTGTACTTGTTTGTATTTAGTAATCGAAATACCTGTTTAAAAAAAAAAAAAAAGTACTAGTAGTAATCTCACATATCATTTGGTGGCTAGATGACTTTGATGACATGTCATGGATGCAGTGGTTTAGTCTATGTGGAGCTGACCTGGCTTCCACACCGGAATGGGTGTTCTATCCCACCTTTTCTTCAACTTCTTTTTACTGCCCTTCTTGGTCCCTTCGTTTCCCCTCTCTTTAGCCTTGCCTACACAAAGCTCTCCTTCCCTCACTCTGCCCTTCAAAGCCTCATTTTCTTCCACTGCACTCTTTGACAAACATCTCTCTCTCTTCCAAGTGAGATGGCAACAAAACCAGGCGGCGACACTTCAGAACCCCTGAAGTACCAGGTAGAGTTGCCCGAGCCTCTCTCTCACCTCGGCTTCCAGCCATTCAAACATTAATAATGTTACACACTAACACTTCCTCTGTTTTTACAGACATGGGTCTTGAAGGTCTTCATTCACTGTGAAGGCTGCAAGAAGAAAGTCAAGAAAGTTCTTCAGAACATTGATGGTAACATGAAATTCCGTCTACATACATTTATATATGTATATGCGTTTGTTTATCTGTTTGGCTTTACATGTTACGCTTTCAGTTTATTATTCAATTCTGTTTTGTTTCTTGTCATTTGTTCACGAATACTTACCAAAAAAAAAAAAAAAATTGTTATCGACCAGTGTTCTCTTACGGGTTCTTCAGTATAATAACTTTACATTTCATACTCAGGTGTTTTTACTGTAACAATCGACTCCCAGCAACAAAAAGCGACAGTCACTGGAAATGTAGATGCGGAGACCTTGATCAAGAAGCTGGCCAAAACAGGGAAACACGCGGAGCTTTCACCGGAAAATTTTGAGAAAAATGAGAAGTCTGGAAAATCAAAGAAGAAGAAGAAACAAAACAGCCCTGAAGGTAATGGAGAGGCTGGGGATGGTGATCGAGAACATAATTCGGAAGAGGACAAAGAAAATCCCTCTAAAAATAGCGGTGATCAGTCAGTGGAGGCAGAAGAGGAAGTTAGTGAAAGGGAGGAGGCTGCTCAGACAACCGGTGGTGGCGAAGGAGGAAAGAAGAAGAAGAAAAAGAAGGGTAAAAAGGGTGGTGATCAAGATGGTGGAAATGCACCGGCTGGCACTGGATCTGTTACACCTGCTGAAGGAGTGGACCCACCTATTGGGCCAATAAATCTTGGCCCTCCATCTCAGCAGGTCTACCCATATCCACCAACTTATTATCCGCTTTCTGCTTATGGGATGAGCTACAATACATCGTATCCCAGTGTTAGCTCTTCATATTATGCTCAGCCAGTTCATGGATACACGCAGTCGCGCGTAGATTATCCACCACCACCTCCACCTTCTTATCCAATTCATGCAATCGGCAATGATAATGATGATTATGATGATCTGAATGATGACGATGATGAGAGTGGATGCTCAATCATGTGAAAAATTATGGGAGGGGGGTATACATAAGCTTATAGCTATATAAATGTTATAGTAAGCATAATTAAGAAGGGAGTTGGAAAGTATATGTAAGATGGAAAATGTGGAAAAGTTAATGTAATATTTGAGAGAAATAAATTAGAAGTGTTGTTTTGTGGTTTGGAATGTCTCTGATGGCCTTTTTCTTTTTGGTTACTTTGGATTTGCTTACTATTTTGGTTTGTTAAGCGCACCAGACTTGTAGTACTTATTATTATTTTTGTAAGATTTCTAATAAATCTTTCTTTTGCTGTGAATTTATTTTGTTTATGGAGTCTCTCTCTCTCTCAAAAATGATGACAAGGGAATGTTGATTTTAGGAATTGGTTTTCCTCTTAGAAAGTAAGCTCTTTGTTTGAGGGAAATTAAACTACTTCTGTGGATGCTTTTGCTCCAGATGTTAGGGCCCAGCAGGGGTATTGGTAGCTTTCTTTTTTTCTCAACCATGTTTAGATATTCCTTTGGAAAAGGAAATCGATTCTAGTTGGTGAGTGTGCAAAAGAAAGAATGAAACTGATGGTAAAAATCGACTTCATATATAGCTCTAGACCAAAGTTAAAGACAAAAAAATGTCATTATATATTGTTTTAAAGCAGAAGTGCGGAACTCTGTTCTTTAGCTGATCATAGCATATAATCTCAACTTCTCCTCCACTGCTTTTCATTTATTTATTTTATTTTATTTATTTATTTTTGACGTTTAGAATATGCATGGCATAAGTGTGGCCTAGGCATGTTAGTTTTGACCTGTACTTAGGTAGTACATAATTGATCTTAGACCACCCTTACACCTTAGGTTTTAGAGCAATTGCGTTCATTTTTATGTTTGATTCTATAAATTTAGTTTTTTTAAATTATTATTTATTTATTTATTTACATTATATTAAAATAGGCAATAGATATAAATATTTTTCTGACCTTTAGGGTGTGGACTCAATTGATTCACGATTGATTCCCCTATTCGTGATTGAAAAGTTTTAATACTTACAAATCTAAAATATTTATTAATAAAATTTGTTTATTTAAGACTAATTAGTTAATTATTTTTTTAATTAAGTTATAGTTAATTTACTTTATAAAAATTTAATAAGCAAATGGGTCCATGAGTCATGGTCATAATCAAGATTATAGTCGGATATACTTAAACTAGACCCATTTTTCATAAAACAATCAAGATCAATATTGAGTTAGAATCGGATCGACTCATTTTACATGCCTAGTGTGATATAATTTAAAAAAAAAAAAAAGTTTATTTATATTTTAATTACAAAATTATTATTGTCGTGTTAATCCTACTTTACCTGTATATATATTTGACAAAATAGCATTTTCTTATGGAACATTTACAATGCATGTATTATTCCTCTTTTGATATTATTGGAGGGAATTCAACAAGTATATCCACGCCATATGCTACATCAGAAAGAGAAACTGCATCTCCTTGGCTCGACAACTCAACTGCATCTCCCTCGCTCAACAACTCTATAGCTCATCAAAAACAAACAAACTACTTCACAACACGCAAGGAGATGAGGAAGACGTGGAAAAAGTTGAAGAAAAATTTTAAAAATTAGAAATAATTAGAGATTTTTGGTAAAATTTGACACTTGAAATGCACACTATAAATAGAAAAAAAAAAAAAACAAATAATTCAGTATACAACACTCCCGTGTAGCGGAATTTAGAAAGAATCACATGTTATTCTTTAACTATTAAAATCTAACACCAAAAGAATAGGTACTTATTATAATTTACCGCATTAAGAGTCAACACAAGACTCCTTCACGATTTAGGTTAAAATGTAAATTTGACAAAGTTTTTTAAATTTACTAAATTAATTTATGTCTCACAAGTAAAAGTTAGTAGAGGAAAAAATATTTTTTTGAAAAAATGATAGAATAAAGTACATTTTAATCTATTTTTATGTTACGATGGATTTTTTTTAATTTTTTAAAGAGACTCAACATAAAATTTATCTACAAATTTATCTTTATTTTTTCAGTAATGTGTTTTGTTTAGTCACATATAAGTTTTATGGCATATAAAACACAAATTTAATTAATTTTAATAAATTGTATTAATTATATATTCTAATCTAAATTATAAGTTAGTAATGTGTCCACTTTCGTAGATATTATACATTTTGAATCAAACTCTAATGGAATAAAGTGTAAGTACTAAGAGAGAGAGAGAGAGGATATTTTTTTCCCTGCATGAATGCGAGAGGGTTGGAAGGAAATCTATGGGGACCTTATGAGGTGAATGGTCGACCTATAGTATCTACAAAATTTGGACTTTTCCTTTCTCTACAAATTTGCCCATCTTTTTAGAAATGACAATAATATGCATGGAAATTGCCCCAAAGCCGAGAATTTATGGCCCTTCAATTCTCCATCATACTTTTGCAAGGTTCCAATGCATTCCAGCTTTATATGGTCAAGCATCCCCACTTTTTAAATAATACTAGTGTTTGGAATTTTGTATAAAGCCAAGCCATTTTGAGTGGAGATTGTCTCATTTGCTGATAAAAATAAACGCCCGGAACAAAGAGAGCAGAGGGAGATATACATACATATATATTTGGTCCTTCCCGTTTTCACAGCTCCGGCCACCATTTTAAGGATTGCGATCTCAATATCTTTTCTTTTTAGCTTGTGTACTCCTAGAAATGAAATGAATTGGGACAATATCCAGTAGATTGTTCATGCATGATAATTCTAGAAAAGCAGACTTGAAAAAATAATCTTACAATCCGGAAGAATATCCATCTCATATATATATAAATATATATATATTGATATAAAAAATATTTAGGTACGTGACAATAACTTAGGTTTGTCGAGCAGTAGTGTAATTACTTTAATACTTTCTCAACCATAGAGACTAGGCCCCACAAGTGAATAGGATGTGCAGTAATAAATTTGTTTCATTTATAACACTCTAATTCATTCATGACTAAAAATCTTTATTTAGTTAGTTTCTAACAAGATGATGTGATAGTTGGATATCCTAATTGTCCAACTAATGCAACAAAGTCTGATTTCAGCCTCACTAGTATTAAATGCTATGTGATTAGCATTAAATGTAAAGTATATTGTCACACGAGCTAAGCAGCCAAATTGGGTAAGTAATGATTTCCCCCAAGCATTTTCTCATATTATTTTAATCAATCTTACCATACTATAAATACAACACTTAGTCACAAATTTAGGTACGCTCACTAGTGTCCACTATTCTACTGTTTCATTCTCTAATATTTTCTTGAGCCTACACTGACTTAAGTTTTATAGGAGTTGTGATTAGGAACCTTCCTTGGCGCATCTTTCTAACTGGCATTGTCTTGCAGGATCTAAATCACTCACTTTCAATAGACACGATGAGTATGTTTGACAATAATTTCCGTACAATATATATATTATTCGTAAATGATTTTCGAAAATTTCAATTGATGGGTACTTCCATGAGTATCTATAATCTATAATTGACTTGGAAAAAAAAATTACATGGTCCTTCTCCAATTTAAAAATCAATATATAATTTTTTTGTGATTTAGATTAAAGTGTAAATTTATCAAAAATAAAATGTTAAATTTCTTTAAATTTGCGTCATATGTTACGCTAACATATTTGTAGTCATTCAAAAAATATTATTTAAAAAGGAAATAGAAAATTAGGTCTTTTTAAAGTAAAATAATGCTTTATTTCAAAAAATTAGAGATGGCAAAATTAACTCATATCTATCAACTCGTCTAATTAAGCCCATAATAAATGAGTTTAGATTCTGTTATTTTATTAATTTGGTTGTTATTTGTGATTTATAAAACACTCATTTATAAATGGATATAATTGGGTTGTTAAACAAAACCTATTAAAACACCTAATTAAATTAGATAAAAAATAACATGATGGTTATTGATTGTAAATTCAGTAGTTTCATCGCCGGTAGGGACAAAAAAAGTGACCACAGCAGCGGCAGACTTGAAAACTGTGTCAGTCACGCCATCCTATCTCAAAAAATAATACACTATATGGTGCATTCCCATGGATTTTAGTAGCATTTTTAAAAAAGTTAGAATTTTTTAGAGTTTGAAAAAGTTAAAACTTTTGAAATTCTTTAAAATTTTTTGAGAATGGTTAGTGCTCCAAATGGGTCTATATTTATTCAAAAAAATTTTAACTTTTTTTTTTCTTCATATGTTTCTCCCAAGCCTACCTTGTGTATAAGAAAATAGTGAAGTAAAATTGTCAAAAGAAATTCTTAACTAAGAACACTCTAACATTTAAATTAGAATTAAGTCACATTAATAATAATCTCATAAAAAAAAAAATTCTTACTTTGAATATATATTTAGGCTCCGTTTGGAACAAGAAAAAATTTTAAAAAACGGTAAAAAATACTGAAATACTCTAAAAGTCAATTATTTTTTATCTTACTACACGAATTGTGAACTCACAAATTATTTTACTTTATTTTATTTTATCTTACTTTTTATCACTCCACACCCACCCTAAATAGAAAGGATAATAATAATTTATATATATATTTTTTAATTTTTAATTCTCTAACGTTGGATGGATATATTAGAATGATAATGATATATTTATTTATATACACACATTAATTAAAATAAATATTTAATTTTTTTTTAAATTAGGTTGGATAATAAGTAAATTGGTTGGATATGGGTTCATAGGTTTACACTAACTCGTATTTAACCCGCTCATATCCAATTCACCTTTTAAATGGGCAGGTTTGAACTATACCTACTTAACCTTCAACCCATTTAAACCTGCCACTAATCCACCTATTTTGTCACTCCTACAAAAAATAGGTATAAATTCATTTTTGTTTATTTATTCTTATAAAAATTATTTTCTCACAATTAATTTTGACTTTTGTGACAGAAATTTAGTTAAATTTAACATATTCGAACAATTTTACATTTTAGTTCAAATTACAAATGAGTTATTTGTAAACTTTTGAATTAAAAAGGGTAATAATTTTTTTTTTTTTTTTGGGTCAAACTCTAACGCAGAAAGTGTAATTGTCCCTGCTATATTTGGTGACCAGTTTGTTCATTTTTGTTCACCAAAAACAAAAACAGAAACTAAAAAGATAAAAAAGAAAAAAAAAAAATCTTGTGCACAATGTAGTAAATGGTTGGTGAATGTTTGCAATGGCGAGAATGACAGTTAAACAACGACCATTACCAACAGAAAAAAGAAGTAGGAGTGGAAAATTCTTTCCTACTAATATTTTTTCTTTTTTAAATATTGTACAATTTAATAAATTTTATTATTTAAATTACCTATTAAAATATGCATATCTTCGATAGATTGGGCAGTAGTTTATAATTAAACCATTGGTTGGTTGAAAAGTCACATTGAACCTTACCAAGTAGACAGAATTTCCACCATATGCCCAATCAAAACATTGTGTCTTGACCTAACTTTACTAACCAAAAGGGGCCACAATTAATGAAGACTTTATTAAATAATCAACCTGTCACCAATCAACATCCATATGATTGATCACCCAAAAAAATAAAAAAAAAAATAAAAAATAAATAAATCCATACGATTCATTGAGAGTTAATGAAATTATCATTATTAAAACCCTCAAAAGCTCTAATTTTTTTTTTATCTATATTTCTTTGATTTTTTTTTCTTTTTTTTTGTGATAATAATATTTAAGGTGTGTTCATGTGATAATAATATTTAAGGTGTGTTCAGAACTTAAATTTAAGAAAGAAAAGAAAAGAGATTTAAAAATAAATGAAATTACTTATATATATTTATTTTTATATTAAAAATTAAAATTTTGAAAAATACCAACTCATACAAAAAACAAAATTGAATTAAAAATTTTTCATTTTATTTTATTTTATGTTCTTATTTCTTCATTTACCTTTATTTTTCCATCCACACTTCTTAATTTCAAACACCCAAATTTTTTCCAGAGGAAAAAATACAAAGATACTTATGATGCGTGTATGTGCGGTGGGGAATAGAATGATCCCTTTGAGTAACCGAAAGAGTCCTCTGTATGAAACTATTTCTAATTGGTGATGGTGATTGCTACTCAAAAATACTTCAAGTGTTTTCATATTCCTATCTATAAGATGAGAAGAAGGCACTTTAGCGCAATTGCTCGAATATCCATTATTTTAAAGGAATGGTACCTCAAAAGTACGTTCCCATTCATTCCATTTTCACCCTTCTTGCTTTTATCAATTTTAGGGTTGATTAAATTCGAGCTCGAACTGTTATTTTTTTACACGTATATTATGTATATTTATAAGAATATTATAAATTAATTCATTGTACTTGGTTGGGGGAATTTAAAAAGAAAAAATAATTTTTTATTATTTTAAGAAAATTAATATGATGAGATGTTACAATTTTTTTATTGTTTTACCGATGTATTAAAAAGGGTAACAAAAAAATCCCAAACACCCTACTTTATTTTTCTTTTGACTTTTTTTGGTGGGGGGGGGGGGGGGGGAAAAAA
>JAVXUM010000012.1:1856393-1866829 GCA_035590655.1 Pouteria glomerata | reverse complement strand
AAACACCCCCCCCCCCAAACAACACAAAAAAAAAAGTACATGGCAAATAAAGAAAGCCAATATTTCGCCCGACAAATAAATACATCATATTTTTTCTTCTGTTTTTCTTGAAAAGAAAAATCAAAAGAGGAAATAAATAGCTGCGGGGCATCATTTTCTCTTATTTTTAGTAAATGGCTTACCATCGAGATAAGGGTATTCAGAAGGAGCAGTCCACAAGCCCCAAAGCAGAATTGAGTGAACACAAAGCAGCACCAGCGACGAATACATGTTTGAGGGATACACATTCCAGCAAAACTCCACCACTGTAAACAGCATTAAACTGCGCCACCACACATTTACCAAACCAACTGGATCAACAAATTGACCACCTCTAAAAGGGACCCAAAAAATAAAATTCAAAAAAAAAAAAAAAAAAGATTATCGGAATCGACCAAAGCAGACGTACCGGAGTAACGTAGGAAAAGATGTTTTCCACAGTAGATACGGTAGGCTATAGAAATACCTGCAGACAGAGAACTTATTTAGCACCATCAATGCGTGTGCTCTTCTTTGTTACCAAATTAAAACCAAGCTGTTGGAATTTGCCCCTATAGATGGGCAAAAGTGGATGGAGAACATAAGTTAGGTGCTAGCCCTAAAGTGCAAAACCCAAAAACTGGATTATACCATGATAAGGTAGGATGAATCCACAAGGCAGATCTGTTCAATTTTGATATTAAATTTACAATAAATAAAAAGAATTTTGTCCAGTAACACTTACCACGAGTAGAATTGATAATGAAGTGATCTGGCGCATAAAATGCCAATGAAGTTTCCAACAAACATGGTAGTCACAATATCTGAATCAATCACAAATCCATAATTATTTAGTCCAATACACAAAAGAAAAAATACAGAACAATAGTAAAAACGTAAGCGTAAATGACGGAAACAGACTGAACATCCTTTTTAAAAAGAATGTATTAGAAACCGGTGATGTTTATAACTCACGCTCTGTACTCAGAAGTTTCAGAACAGAATGCTTAAGAGACAAGCAACTTGAAACAACTCCTCTTAGCTTTGGACGGGCAAATGTAGAATGCAAGAAATTTGGAAGTCCGCCTTCATGCCTGCCAAAAATGAAGAATAGAACTTCAAGTAAATCAACAAAAACTACTGAGGAGAGCATTTTAAGAATGACCCGGGAAACACACTAGTGCCCAAGACAGGAAAAAGACAGTCACTAAGGCTCATGCACCAACAATCCATGCAAAATAATCTAATCATCCTTTACAGAACATCAAAATTGGAGAATTCGGAATACAGACATTGAGAATGGCCCATATGAAATAATATTTCAATAGCCCTGCTTAATTTGAACTTTATTTTTGGGGAAGGGGAGACGCTCAACTTCTCACCATTGCAACTTCCCTTCGAATCAATTTAATTGACAATGAAGAACATTAAGATCGACTCACTTGCACCATCTGTAATGCGCAAACACTCCCAGTAGTATCAGGTGAGTAATTAGCAAAGAGAGTGCAAATGCCTTCGATACAAAAACTGGTTCAGGAACAAATTTGAAGTTAACAGACCTGAACAATAGATGAGAAGTCAGTTTTGCTCAATCTACCTTTGATAAAGACATTAAATAAAATTACAAACAAGCACTGTATCACAATAAACATGAAGCAGAGTCTTAAGCAGCAAAAAGACACAACTGCTCTAACAGGATATTTCAGAAGTCAACTTTTGGAAATATCACCATCCTTACAGGCAACAGCACAATTAAAATCGTTCGGTACCCCTAAGTGCCCAGACCCATTATTACCCAAGGCACAAGGGAGAGGTACTACTTTAGAGACAGAAAGAGAGAGGCTCCAAATATCCTAAAAACCATGAAATAGAAACTTCTATGTGCATCATGACTTAATTGAAAAAAATGATATTTCCCAATTAGGCAAACATAATAATAAACAAAAACAATATCCCTAATAACGGAATAGTAGTTATTCTTTGCAAAATATGTAAGTTCAAAACAAAAACACATCCTTATCTACTTAAACTAATAACCAAGAGAGGGGGGGGTTAACATGCTGAAATCTTCATTGACATCCATTGACTCATTGCCTCTATCATCTAAACTCTCTATGACATGTGGCCAGATCTTTCTGTTTTTCTTTTTTGACCTG
Source organism: Pouteria glomerata (assembly GCA_035590655.1). Lineage (NCBI taxonomy): Eukaryota > Viridiplantae > Streptophyta > Magnoliopsida > Ericales > Sapotaceae > Pouteria > Pouteria glomerata. The sequence continues at coordinate 1,864,655 of JAVXUM010000012.1, read as the reverse complement.
AAATCTTCTTATGAGCTTCAAAACTTTTCCCACTAGTATATGACAACTATCTTACTCTGAAATAATGAACAGGGGCGATGCATTTAAGCCCAAAATATATATATACATTGCATATTATGAAAAAGGCAACACCTCAAGAGCCTCTCGCTTGGGAATCGCCTTAGGAACAACACCTCGCCATGCCAGAGAGCCTAGACGAGTGTGTTGTGCGGTTTTAACAATATTGCACCCTTGAGCCAAATTGATGATATTAATGCTATCGCAACAATTAACATTTATGCAATTGTTTTAGACCAAATACAACATGGCATAACTGCGCCCACCATAATAGCTCCTTGGTTCAAGATGAAGGCAAGCCAATACACATGATAGGTGAAGAAAAGACCCCCATTACGTTGAAGGCCTAGATTTTAAGTGTGCTACTGAAAACCTTTTATTAGGTGTTGTAATAAGAAGTTACTAATAACATAAGACTAGGAAGCAAACAGAATAGTAGCTATAAAATAACTTTCTCAAGGATTGGCCGTCCTATAAACCTACTTACCATGCCTTTCATGATTCTTGAGAACTGTTAGCCACCCCAACCAAGAGACTTTCAGACGAGTAATCATGTAATCCAAATTATTTATTTATTATTACTATTTTTCCTTTGCCACTCTGAAAGGGTAGTGTTGAGACTAAATAAGCTACAGCTCACATTGAAAAGGTTACAATTTTAGATGAGACAGTCATTAACAATCCTGTAATCTTTCCTGAGATTATTAATGCTACTATTCCTAGCATGTCTAAGGCACAACAAATTTCTTAGCAATGTTTCTAAGAATGTCATAGTAAGAACAATATAAGATATCAATTGCCTGTATCCATCCATTAATTTGACAAGCCAAGACGTTTTCTGGGGATTAGCCACTAATTTGCAATTTTATGTGACTATTATCAGGTTAAAGGAGTACCAAAAGTGGATGAAGACTCGCCCAAGATTGAAGGCTCCTGATATATATGCAGTAGAATGTGCTAACAAAAAAGGAAGCCCCAACAGAATCTGCAGAACCACAAGCCAAACAGTTTGGGAAAGCAAACAAACATCTTGAATAATGCTTCCTCCATCACATGTTAATTGCAGTTGGGGTCCAACTCACCTAATCAAATTGCAGAAAAGGAACATGTTGATTATTCTTCCTCATTAAAGAATAATTCATAAACATATACATATATATATTACAAAATATTGGATGGATGAAAACAAAATCTCCAACCAAAGTCACGCGTCAAGAAAAAGATGAATAGCCATACTACATTTTTCAATGTCAAACGATATACAAGTATACAGAGACAAAAAAGGAATGACCAGCACCTGCACTAATGCTGCACCTGCTAAAGCTGAAAACACCCCAGGTATGTCCATGGCCTGTACGATGTTTGAGTGACAAAAGGAAAACATTACTTTCAGTAATTCTAACATTTTACCAGATAAAACTCTAGAAATATAATTTATGTTTTCCAAAAGTAAAGACAAGAAGATTATTGTACCTTCAACATGAGAAGCAGTAAAGGTGGAGCATAAAGTAGCACATTCATCTTTACTGAAACAGCTCCACTGCAACAACATCATGACAAAAGTCAAATCAAATTCGACTGAAAGTAATGGAAGTTTATTAGTTTACTAACACATCACCTGAAAATAATCAAACCAAGATGCCATTTTTGGTAAAGAAGTAATGCCAGTGCAGCATGGAGGAGGGTCATGGCAAAGCAATCATTGAAAAGACGGAGCACAAAGATGGAATGAACTCTTTTCGATAGACAGAGCAAGGAAAGGGCCCACCACGGAAGCTACAAGAAAAGTTCAATAGTAATGCAAGACATACGATCATAATTAAACATGCCAAATTAGTATTTGGTATTTTTATTTTTTAAATCATTCTTCTATTTATAGAATCATCCAATGAGTTTAACTAATCAAGCATTCCAAAATTAAGATAACACAACTCCTACTAAAAAAAATACCACTTTAAACAAGGAATGCCACATACCACATTGGTCTTCACATAGATGAACAAGACAATCGCAAGGTTTAAAACGTAGAGAATGCCAAACAAAATCTGCAGTGACGTTAAAGAGTAGAAGAGATTAGCACATAACTAGGTCTGTACACAATATAGAGTAAATAACACGCAGTTATTTCAGAGATTAAAACCTAGAGATCACCCAACAGAATCTGCACTGACATGAAAGAGTGGAAGACATTAACGTGTAGCTAGGTCTGTGCACAATATAGAGTAAATAGGACAACAAAATACAGTTATAAGCCAATAATTATACTAAATATTTCCGTTGGCATTGGCAGTTAATAGCATATGATTGCAAACTGAAATCTAAGAGATTATTTTGGTTTTGATTTTTTTTAAACTAACATCAGCATATCCATTTTGATTTGCAGTGAATGATTAAGATAAATAACAAACAACAAACCATGCATAAATAGTGATTATACTTCAAGAAGCTTGTGATAAAAACTGAAATTACTCAGACATTTAATATAATTGCCAATATTTTGTAAGAACCAAAATTCAAATTGCTTGGAAAGAAACACTGAAACGAACCAAAAATATAAATTACCTGAGCTGGGTAGACTTGGCCTCCTGTTATGAACTGTATGGCAGAGTAAATGTAGAGAAATCCTGCTGGGTATACCAAAGGGCCTGTGTCGCCCTTCAAGTTCCTGTAATCCCTCTCCCCTTCAAGAAACCCACTAACCTGTTTGTCAATCAATGTAAATCGAATAAAACCCACATCGTACCAATTAGGTATTAGATCAAAGTCCAAACAATCATAGTAAAATTGTTTCATAAGGTCCCACTAATGGTACTCACCTGTGACATATAAGCGTCCCAATCAATCTTTGTATCTGGAAATATTGCAATCGGTGAATTAAGGAAATGAATAGTGAAAAGGGGGAGAAATCAACTGAGAGAGGATGAAGATTTGATCTTACAGGGGACGTAGGCGATGATTAGAGACACGAGGAGGGCATCGATGAAAAGCAAAGCGAAAGCGAAGCCGACTTTTGGATTCGTGAAAAGTTTATAACTTGAAGTCGCCGATCTGTTTACGGGTTTACTCTTGGCTGCGGATTGGACAGCCATGGCTTCTTCGCCGGAGCGGCTCCTCCGTGAGAAACTGTGTTAGAGATGGCGTCTTGACGGTCTTTAGACTATCGCCGCCAAACGCAAAGTTCACATCTCAAAGCGCCGTCGTTTTATGATAATCGGAACTTTTTCATTTTTTTTGGCCCCTCCGTTCCCGCCCCTCGTTCGTTAACAGTGGCTTAGCCCATTGAAAGCTGGGAGTAGTATATGCTAGTCATACAAAAAATAATAATATTATTATTATTATTAAAATTTTGATAAAAAGGAAAGTCATGTAGAAATTAAATATTGGAATCAAGACGACTGAGAGTCTGACATAAAAATGAAAATCAGTTTGATAATATATTATAATCAAAAATTATTGAATTATAATTTTATGATTTAAATAAAAAATATAAATATATTTAAATCTTGAAATTTTAATTTAATAGTTTTTAGATCACAAGTTACGAAGTTGCTATATGTCAACTTCCTAAATCCAGTCAAAATAGGTGAATTTTAGCTGTTTTATAGTTTTATAATTAGATTGAAAAATATTCCAAAGATTAATTTCTCATATTTTATAAATAATTTTTTAGTACTTAGATAGAAAATTGGCTAAAATAAAAAAATATATATTTACCAGTTAGTTGTTAGACATAAAATATTTATTTTAATTAGAATAATTCTAAAACAAGAAGTTGAATAGTTAGTTTATTAAGGTTTGTGAAACATTTATTTAGACAACAATTATATAAATAAATCAGTTTTGTAGGTTTTAATTACATAATTATTCATTCCAACTATTTTTTAAATAAAATTTACCTTGCCTTCTTTTAAAAAGCTCTACGATTATTTCACAAAAAAATATATATACAATTGAAAATCAATCCAAACTAAGCAAATATATTTTTATTTGACAATTAAAAGAAATCTCAAATATATTTTATTTGTGCAATGGAGCTTGAGGAACCCAAATCTCATAATTAACGTTTGCAATACATTTAGTCAATTAAAAAATTCTTATCTTTTTACAACTTTTATCTAGGTGTTGATGCACGTCGCTTTTAATAAAAATTATGTATTTACTTAATAGAATAACTGTAATTTTTTTTAATGTGACTACCGTCATTCAAGTTACCCAACAAGGCCCATTGTCAATATTTTTTGAAGAGATTTCAAAACCGTTTCGATGAATTTTAAAACCATTCCGACGAATTTATCTACAAAGGTCAAAAAGTTTTACTATTCATCTCTGAAAAACGTATTTTCGCACCAAACACTCAAAAATCACTCAAATCACATTTTTCGTTATTTTTTATTGTATCAAACACCCTCTAAGAGTGCATTTGAAGCTACAAAAAAAAAAAAAAAAAAAGTTAAAAAAACTCCCAAAGCTAACAACTTTTGTGTTTTTTGGCCCTCGTTTGGTAACGTTTCCGTTTTCTATTTTTCTGTTTTCGTTTTCAAAATTATGAAAACTTGCAACAAAAATATATTTGTTAAAATCTGTTTTCGTTTTTTTGTTTTCAAAAAAATGAAAATGATAACAGAAAAATGAAAACAAAAGAAAGGTATTTTCACTCTTATTTTCTTTTTCTGTTTCAAATATTTTGACCCACTTTTAAACATTATTCATTTTAATATAACATAATATAATATAATATAATCATAATATAATATAATACAATATAAAATAAAATAAAATAATATTATATTATATTATATTGTTATATTATATATAATTAAATTATTATATTATATTATATATATAACTTTATATAACAATATAATATAATATAAATATGTATATTATATTATGTATATAATTATATGTATTATATAATATAACTATGTATAATTATATACATAATATTATATTGTTATATTTACATATTATGTATATAATATAATAAATTATTATTATTATTATTTTATATATATATATATTAATTGTTCTAATAAGTCTTCACTATAATTATTTGTAAGGCTCTGACCTTTTTGTTTTTTTATAATTATCTATACTTTTTTGAAGTATTATTATTTGTTCTTTTAACTCTTTATTTTGTTGTTCTAATTTCAAGGCTAACATGAGCAAAATGTCTACTATACTGTTTGCTACAGGAAAGTCGGAATGATGTAGGCTATGGTGTTGTTCTGAGAAATTTAAATGATAAGGAAATTTTACATATAATAAATCTATTTGTCTTTGTTTTGCTGTAATAGCTAGATCTAAATTTTCTATGGATGCCACTGTTGATATGTTTGCCAATAGCTAAGTTGTGATTCTAAGTAAATTCTATTTTGTATGTAAAAATTCAGGTTAAATCTCGGTGTTCCTAAAGTTGAAACTATAAATTGTTCCAGTTGTTGTAATTTATGTTGAAAATAATAAATAATTAAGGCTTGACAGGCGTTACACATCAAGGTGATGAGGTGTTTAAGAGTACATCTGCCAGTATCCTAATTTTTGATAATAATTTGCACTAATAGCATCATACAGTGTTAATTTAAGTTTTTTATCTAAATAAGAAAGATTATTAAACCACTGATTTAAGTTATCAAGAATAGTATAATAAACCAGAATTAAACAGGTACAGGCTTTGCACATGAAAATAAGAAGGCTGAAAAATTGATGATAATAAACAAACGGGCGGTGGTCTTTGATCATTACTGATGGACTCTTTTTTTTTTTGTTTTTTGTTTTTTTTAAACGTAAGGCTCTGATACCAAACGTTGAAGCACCAGAAAACACAGAAAACACGTTGAAGTCCAAAAAACTACCAGGAAATACACACAGAAATTACCAACAGTGGAGATAAAAAGAAGTGAGTTTTAATTCGTTTAAATCCGTTTTTGTTGAAACATGGATTTAAAAAGGGATTTATCATTCTCGTTCGACTCATCTTATCAGGGACTTATACAGCCTATTGCCTAAAACGCCGATCCATTGGCTAAGCGGTAGAGAGGCCAATTGCCCTTTACGTCTTTTGTCAAACAATAATTACCCTTACACCAATGTTTCATTGGATAAAAATGTTTTAAAACCCATTTATGTAATATGTACTGAGAAAGCAGACAGAAGAATATACAAATTTAAACTAATTTTCTTTTTGTTAGCCCATCAGCTTTTGATCTTAGACCAGTGCCCTATTTAAAACTTAAGCTGCCATAAATAGAAACATATTTATCATTAAATACCTTGATTATAGAGAGAGAGAGCTTTCACGGTTGCTAAACGAAGAATCTTTGAACAGGTCTCAAAGTAAGTTTCGTTCTGTGTTTTCCGCTACTTACTTATAATATAGACACTGACTCTTATTTATAGAAAGGAAATATGTACAGACACATTGCGGAATTCAAAAGAAACATTTGGAGTCCGGTCTTCATTATTTACAAACACTGTACATTTTTACAGGTGTCTTGGCTGTCTATAACTTCTTTTGTCAAAGAAGAGTACTGGTGTGTACTATTTGTCTTTTGTCTTTGTCAGAGCATCCAAAAGCATCTACATTTGTTGAGTGGGAGAATGGACTGATAGTACTTGTGATAATATCTGTATCTGTCTTGTGATGATATCCATATCTGTCGGCTGGCTGGCCTGCTTTACAGCACATGGACGGCTGCCTTTGGAGTCACAAGGACTAAAGCAGGGTAAGCTGTTATTGTTGCTAATTGATTTAAAGGTCCTATTAGTAACAAATGGCCAGGTCGTCAGAGCCAGCTAAGCATGTCCAAGTTTACGGCTTAGCCTAGAGGATAACTCATCCTAGTAACCATGGTTACTACAATGTCATTTCTTTTTAGCTAAATAAAAAATAAATATAAGGCAAGTCATCATTAATTCTATTCGGATTTACGGCTTAAAACTAAGACTTATCCTGAACCTTAATTTATTAGTTATGCAACTAAAAGATATATATAGACTATTTAATCCGTATCTGGGCTACTTTGATTAAAATAATAACTATTCTTTTTTCTGTCTCCTTCTTCTCTGTCTTCATCAATTTTTTGTCGGACCTGGGAGAGTTTGGTCCACCAGCCTTCTAAATAATACTCTAAATCTGCACTAGATTCATTTTTACAGAATAACATGTCAGGTGGATTATAACTAGAATAAATTTTTTAAATGTAAGCTTCACTAACTAACCATACCTGTCTATGCAGAATCCAAAATATCTTTCGCAAAGATTATTTGAAACTCCGCGTTTTCTCCAATTTTCTATTTGTGCTTGGGTACATAAAACTGGTCTAACTATAATATGAATATCGACAATTTCAAAAACAAAAGTTGCAGCTGGTTTTGGGATAATTAAAATTTTATGTACAGCAGGCTCAGAATTAAAAGCTTTAGGTTTAGGGGGGATACTTTTAATAGTCATATTTACATATTGGTATCGGCGTTCAAAAAATGATAAAACTATTGTAGCTATTTTTTTTCCAAAATAATCTACATGATCTATCGAAGAGAAAGTAACAGAGGATAAAAAACCATAGTCTAATAGTGTTTGTGGTTTTAATTCTATTCTTTTATTTTTTATAATAATAGCAGGCCATTCAATTACTTTATCTAAATCTAAATTAACTCTTGCTATTTGAAAAGACCATTTGCATTTACAATAGTTTACTTCATATATATCATGTATTGTGTCTTGATGATCCTCATGTTGAAGTTCAATTCTAGAGTCTAAGTGTTTATCTAAAACTATACTAACTCCTGGTATAATACGATGATAAGATCCTCCAGGTTGAGTTGCAGATGCTTGTAACATTCTTAATTCTAATAAATATTCTTGAATCGTTACTAATGTATGCCATTCATCTTGTACTTTAAAATCATTTATTTTGTCTATTACATTCATAGGGAGAAATTGATTTAATAAATTATGTTTATAGAATAATCTTAAAGGTGATGCTATTTTTGAGGATAAATGCGTTAATGCATAAAACTGACTATTAGTATTACTCGAAGAGGCTTCATTTATTTTAATAGTTTCTAAATATTTTACTTTAGATTCTAAATATTTATTACGTTCTCTAAATCCATCTAATGCTAGTTCTTTCTGTGTTAACTCATTTTGAATTGCTTCTATAATATGCAATTTTTCTAAATCTGATTCTACCGAGATAAGAG
>JAVXUM010000012.1:1818223-1834559 GCA_035590655.1 Pouteria glomerata | reverse complement strand
CATCCCGCGATTTACATCCCTCATGTTGCTCCAGGGCAGGAGTAGTGGGGGCCCCTAAGGTCAGGGTATGACCTTTAAGAAGCCAATCAGGTCCTTGAATATCCAAATCATCTAATATATATCTCCTGGTCAAACTTTCACGCGCACATATTTGTATTCATATAATTTAAAGAAATTAATGTTAAATCCCAGTTGATCCAACAAATGATTGTAACTAGTCAATGTCATGTGCATAATTAGTCTGCTTGATTCCTTTCTCCACCCTCTATGGCTCATGCGATTGCAAACCCACAAAGCGACCAATCATTTGTTATGTATGTATTAAAATTTGGCCAATCTGTCATGTCTGTTTGTGCAAATAATTAATAAAGAAGAGTATTTGGGTCAGATTTCCAGTACGCAACTTCCCTTTGCAGTGCTCGATCTGCTTAGTTCAGACTGAGCAAGATTCAGATCGTTGCCCTGTTTTGGAAGTGCTCTGGCTGCTAATTTTTGTTCCAATGGCTTCGATGATTAAAAGTAGAGGGTGATATATCCACATTTGTGACAGTTTCAATTCAGATCGTCTATCGCTTTGATTTCATGGCAAACATATTAATGACGATCAATTTTTACCAGCACATCGTAAATTCTTCTCACAAATATTATTTATTTTGAGTCTGACTAACTATTTTTTTACGGATCACTTATCCTGATACTAGTCTCACTGCAACACATTTAATCCTAAAATTCCTACTGAATTTAATACCCACATTACTTTAAAACGTGTCACGCTAAGATGAGAGCTAGAGATGTTTCTATAAGTTAGCTAAGTTCTTGACTCTTTTCTTGATTTGGGACATTTATAGTATCATTAGTACTCCCAGTTGAGGAGTAAGAGACTAGAAATGGTGGACTCATGTCTCCTTTGATTCCCACAAACGGCGTCAACTAATATATTAGTAAATTCGTATTCTCTAAAAATCCAATCCGAATTCGAAAAGCAGTTTAGTATATCGGTGTGGTTCTTGCTAAAAAACCTTCGATAATTAAGTTAGCCAGAGAGTTAAAAAAGTAATTTGTCATAATTTTAATAAGGCAATAGTGTTGTGTATACCTAAACATTGTGAGAAGATGGTATATATAGAGGAGCGAAACCTACATAAACAAGATGCACATGAACCACACATAGTTATGCCTTTTTGTCCAATTAGATTATCCTACTTATATTGTAGATCCAAAAGTAGATTATCTCAATTAACTATCGAAACCGTCAAGATATGAGTAACACTTTTACAGGTGCGTACCGCTGAATTTGTTAGGAGATAGTTATACACGTGACTATGACGTAAGCTACTTTGTCTTAAATGTAATGGTCGTTCGGACCTAATCGAGGCTTATATTGGTCAATCGGTTCGGACCATAAGTGTAACTGTTCGAGGTGAACATGCTCGGTCAAGGCCACCATATCAAATGTCCTCAATTATTTTGGTCACCTAAGCGGACAAAGGGGAGTCTAATAACTATCTCAATAAGGAACAATCCTATCACATATATTAGAGAGTACTGAAGCATATGCTAAAAAAAATAGTGGATGGGTCACTTTAACTTTGGGCATTTTTAGTTGAGTGAATGGGTTTTCGTTATGAACCTTCGAGGTAATTGGATATGCCTAAACCTTTGAACATACTATAATCCCAAGTGGTGAAGAGCAAATATCGAGGTGCCAAACCTTCCTGTCAATGTGAGTATTGGGGGAAGATCAGCTTGTTATCCCTAGAGTAACTTTTATCTATTGAGGATGCCCCTTCTACTTGGCACTGTCAAATCACTAAGGCCAACTTTTATCCCTGCTCAATGTCTAAGTCTTGTAGTCAAGCTCTTTTCCATATTTGCACTCGAGGGCCAATCTCTGTTCGGCTCAAGAAAACCTTTGCACTCCTCTATTACCTTTTGGAAAACCTAAAGGTTTTTTACTTTTTACTTTTTACTTATGGGTGTTGAAAGTAAACTAGTATTCAATTTTTTTTTCTTTAAAGATCTCTGTGTTATGTGTGAAATTAAGGAAAAAAAAATTCTGAATCGAGTTATAATGTGTATAGTTAATTATAATAATAATAAAAAAAAATTAAATATGAACTACTGAGATAGATGTTGTATATAAGAAATTTGTAAAATCAATTTTGAACAACAATTTGTAAACGCGTATGAACAACTCAATTGCAATCTCTAGCCTTCTATTGTATTCTTCAAATGCCAATGTTTTTTAAGAGTGTACTTAAACTTAAACTCTAACTCACATTTGCTCTCCAGGGTTTTTGAAATATGTATATCAAAGTGAAAGATTTGGGGGGCGACATAGCAACCTGGTGACTTGTGATCAGTACTGTTAGATTACAATTCAACGGTGCAGATGCATTTATATTTTTTTAATTAACATAGTACCAATACATCTCAGCTGTCAGATTTTAATCTAACGACCCCTCTATTAATGTTGCTTAGGCTTTCTGTCATGCCTCTAATGTAATTATTTAGGACAGATGGCATGAGAATATGAAAACTAATAAAAATTAATGAAAACTTGCTCCAAAATCAAGTCGTAATATAATTATAACCATCAGAGCATCTAAACTTGTTCCTCATTCTTATATTAAGTAAATGAATATGACACCATAAACATATAGTCTAACGTCACACCCCGATGACATAATACAAAACTTATACAGCTAAATAAATAATATCATAATATAATGTCATACTGGAAATAAGTCTGTGACCATACATCGGGTCACAAAGAGAGAAATACAATCATCCAATGCCAATATAAAATAACATGATATGTCGATCCATCATTCTTAACTTAGTTTTGGGTGCCTACTCCTTGGTCTTGTTGGATCATCTGAAATATGAATAGGATGGACAAACTTACTCAGTAGGTTGGACCTTGCAGGTGTGCACTAGTGAACAGTGATCAATATATAATATAACTCACAACAATGTTCATAATATATAACATAACAATGCACATGTAATGCAATATAATCACCAATGCATTTTCTGATATCCATCTACTTCTAACATTTTTCTACGATGGGTGACACTTAGTAAAGAACGCGGGGTCATTAATCGAAACTTTTCCGCTCACGCCAAATGTATATCTCAATATATATATCACGAGTAGATAACTGAGTTGCACCCTCGCAGGTGTAAGACTCATAGTCTCCGAGTTACACCTCTTGTCCCTTTCGCTAAGAAACTAAATTACATTCCTAGTTAGGCATTTGATTATTTCAAGTAGGGTCTGGTTACAGTTCTAAAAAAATCTCATAATATATATCATATCAATATTAATGTACAAACTCTAGCTACTAAGTTTTAATCATATATATTAATTGAGGATCATCTTATATTTTTAAAATCTTACTTTATAATTTTTTTCAAAATTATGGATCCTGTCCATAGATAACCTTTGCCTCGGTATGTCAAAATATTAATATAGTACTCTATGTCAATTAATAATTATATATAAATCGGATGATACAACCCAAGCCCTATGCACATGATATGCTCAATCATGTAAATAAATATCGTCTCAATATAAAATATATTTTTATTAGGTTTGATAATGATTTGGAATTCGTGTAATCTTTAAAAATCATTAATAATTGAGTTTGGGCCCAAAACATATATTTAGAAATTAATTTCGAATATTTCAATAATTTTGCCCAAACCTAATGTCCGGACACCTTTTCGTGTCGTTCGGACCCCAACGATTACTGCTTAATTTCTGATTTCATTTTCAATGAAACTTAACTTTAAATCCTTTCCTAAATCACTCATTCAAGTTTCAATCTTAACAATAATTCATGTATAAACACTTAAACAATTAAATCACATGTTTCTATAATTTTTAATCAATAAATAATCAAACATATGCAATATTTTTATATATATACATATATATAAACACATTCATACATATAATATGTCTAAATCATCACAATAACAAGTAGAACATAAATTTAAATTTCACATATCTCAGATCTGAAGAAAGTAGGAGAAAAATGAAGAAAACTAGTTGAATTCCCAACATTCTAAAGTCGATTTCTCTCACCTCGAACCAAATCATAAAAAAAGGGTTACTACCATGACAATAAAGGCATCGAATGCTACCTTCGTCTGCTAGTCTTTTTATTTGGATCACACTTTATTTCCTTTCCATATATTTCTTTTTTCTCTTTCCTCCTCCTTGTTGTCTGGAATGGCCGAGGGCCAAAAAGAAAGAAAAAAGAAAAGAAAAGAAGAGGGAAATAAATGAAGGAAAGAAATAAAGAAAAGAAAAAATGTTAGGTCCTTGGCTCAGTTGTCTAACTTAATATCAATTCGGGTTAAACTCAGTTAAAAAAATAAATAAATCAACCTAATCCTAATATAAATATTTTATTGACAAAAAATAACACATAAATAACCAAAATTAAATATTGAGTATTACACTTTCTTTTTTCCAAAGTAATAGCCCCAGCATCTTGTTAAAAAACATACATATAGAGATTAGAACTAAAGCCAAAAAAATATGAATTGAAATTTTTATATAAATAAGAATTCATCATTCATTTTGGATTAATTCTTGTTTGTGTAAGTTATGATTCATACCACTAAAACATTATAATTATATTCGTACCAAGTTTATAATTACATTTTGAGTTTCATATTATTAAATACTTATTTTATATTTTTATGTAAAGATTACAAATAATTGTCTATTAAATTAAATTGTCAGCAATTTAATTTAATTGACCAATTTATTTTTTAAATCTTTCACTTAACTTATTTGACGTATCGAATTCAAAATTCACATGAAGGTTTGACACATGAGTATTATTGAGTTTTTAATCAAGGGATCTAGATCTATTATTGAGTCTTTTAATTTTAATTATTTTATTTACATTTTATGTAAATATAACTTCATTTGTGTTATAATATATTTTCATACATTACAATAAAACGGAGAGAGAACATAGTATTTTTAGGATTTGAACCGATTTATGTTCTCAAATAATTTCTAGTTACACATACAAATAGTTTAGTATTTTATTTAAATATTTTATATTTTGTACAATATATAAACGCGTAAATATATAATTCACTAATGTAAAAATCTCAAAAATAAAATTCAAATTTGATTATATATATAACATTAAAAATTAGCAGATGCAATCCACTACATTTACCCTAAACCAAACCCATTATTTTGCGTTTGGTTACACACACAAAAAAAAAAAAAAAAAAAAAATTCTTAATAATTTTTAACAAATTTTAGTAATTAAAAATTTATATATGTTAGATAAAAGTTTGAAATCTTTAATAATTTTAATAAAATATAATAACTTTTAATCATTTAATAAAAAGGAAAAAAATTATTTTAAAAAATTTTGATTGTGCGAGACAAGATTAAAAATTTTTTAGACAAAAAAAATTCTAAAACTTAAATTTTTATTTTTTATTTTTTGTAACTTAAAATGTAAAGACTAATTTTACTGTAAAATTAATGGACGAATAAACTTTCAAATAATCTTAAATAGATTTGAATTAATAATATCTGAAGGGTAACCCAATTAAACTTAAAAGTTACCAAATGATAAATTTTCACAAATTCATAAAAGTTAGATTTTTTTTTTTTTCCAGCCAAACTAGGTCTAGATATTTTTATTTTATTATTATTTTTTTTTTGGTAAGTGGCCTCGATATTTTATGCTGCCATATTTTTGCCCCCTCTCTGAATTCTAAAATATAAAAATATAACAACGGGAAGCTCCATAACTGATCTTCCGCAATCATCCGCCTTCCTTTCTCTTTCTCCCTCTCTATCTGCACACCTATTTCTCTCTCTAGTTTTTCCCTTTCTTTATAGCAATTTCTCTTCTGATTCTTGGGAACAATCTTTGGATCGAATAAAGTTGGACATGGTTGAAACCAGGCGAGGCTCGTCATCTTCTTCGAAACGTCCGCTCTCTCCTCCGTGCTCCTCTCCTTTGCCCAATGGCAAAAGATCAAAGGTTTGTTCTTTCCCAACTAGGGTTACAATTCTACTTAGGTTTATGGATTTTTTGGGTATATACTCGCATGTGTATGTGTATCTTTTTTACATTTGGTGGGAATTAGGAATTCTATGAGCTTGATGTGTTTGCATGGCGTGGTAGGCGGCGGAGGCGTCGTCGACGACTAACGAAGCATCCTGTGCGCCGCCGGTCGAAACCCTAGGTCCGGCGAAGGAATCGGGGTGTGAATCTCGAGGCCAGGAGGTTCGATCTTCTGATCCGCCTTGCAGCGGCAGTTTGAAAACGTCGGGTGGATTGGATGCGGCTGTGCCCGAAAAATCCGCAGACGTTCAAGTGGAAGGCGAGGCTTTGGTGTCTCCGACGCCTTTAGGTGCGGTATTTTCTATTGCATGTGCTTTGACTTTCTTGGGATTTTGTTTCGTGTGCTATTTTCATTGACCCATGGATTTACTTAATTTTGGCGGATGGGGTTTTACTTTTAGGTGATTCCGCCATGGATGCGGAGAAGACGAAGGTAGTTGCTTCAGCGCTGAATCGGGCAAAGAAAAGGCAACTGAAACCCAACGTCAAGATCGCATGGGGAAAGCTTCTATCTCAGTGCTCTCAGGTTGGCTTTCAGTTCTCACTCTTTGTTTCTTCCAAACAATTTTTCTAGAAAACAAGAACAACTTAAAAGACCCTGAGTTTTTTGAATTTTCAAATGTAGTGCAACTCAAATCCATCAGTTTCCTATTTTTATTTAGCAGTCAAAGGGATCATTAGTTGATTGTTCTGTATGTTCACTAATTCATTTTTTTTTTAATTCTTCTTTGGTTATTAATTCCAGAAGACACGAACAATAATGTGAATTTGGCATTTTTAAGACTTGCACTTTCTTGTAGCTTGAATATTTTAATTATATTTTTCAGTTTTCACCGGCCATGTAAGTTGGTACTTCAATCTGCTTTCTTGATGGAGCCTTAATGGATTCCCTAGTTCTAGCTACCAAACCAATTTTCCCTGATTGTCTTGTAGATGGGCGTACGGTTGTGAGGCCCCCGGGGGACCTTTGGGCCTTGCTCATAACTCAAGGAATATGAATGTCTCCCACTACGACTAAGTGATGAGCCTGGGATGAGACCCTGTGTGAAGGCGGGCCCGTATGCCCTTATGGGGGTGTCATCTAGAAGCACTCTTTAGCAGCTTTGTGGCGGTTTGCGCCGGGGGTGGGGTTTTGGAGAGTCGGGGGTGGGGTTTTGGAGAGTCGGTGGTCAAGCAAGGCCAGCGTGGCACCCAATCATCTACACCAATTTTTGAATTAGAATTTCTTCTGCGCATCTTTTGCCTGCATTAATTTCTAGGAGAAAAGTTCTATGTATTTTTCAACCATTGTGTATGGAAAGCACACACCATTCTATCATTATGGGATCATGGAACATTTAAGGTATATTTGCTTTTGTGTCGTATAAAAAGAATATATTCACGAAACTTTGAAATTATCAGAAAATGTTTTGGTTTGAGATAATCTTATTAGTGCAATCCTAGCCTAAACACAACTTATACCTGAAATTTAATTGAGTTTAGCTTGCCTAAATTTGATTTGTCTGCTGTATGAAATTGTCAGGGCTTCATCTTGCCTTAGTTAATGCTTCTCAAGTTTGTTTTAAATTAATTTTAGTAAATATTTCTGTTCAGCATTTCAGAATATTTTTATTTGTCTGCGTCTTTATCAGTTACTATGCAATGGCTTTTAATGCTCTCAAGTTGTCCATTTGCTACAGAATCCTCATGTTGTTCTGAGTGGTACTATTTTTACTGTTGGCCAAGGCCGTCAATGCAACTTATGGCTTAGAGATCCATCTGTTAGTAAAACTTTGTGTAATTTGAGGCCCACTGAACCGCAGGTATAGCTTTGAATCATCATAATTGCACGCGAACAACCTTGTTTTTCCTGTTCATCACTTGTCATAGTTAGTGATAATAATTACAGTTCTTTTTCACTCTGTTTAGCAGGGAGAACAGCCCAGCACCTTGCTCGAGATCACTGGGGGAAAAGGTGCTGTCCAAGTAAATGGCAAAATTTACCCTAAAAAGTCTACTATACCCCTGAATGGTGGCGATGAGGTGGTTTTCAGTTCACCCAGTAGACATGCTTATGTATCCTTGTTTCTCTTGGTATTCATCAACCATACTAGTTGCATTGGTATTCAGTTTATTCTAGTTGCCATTGCTGTCGTATTAGTTCATGTAGTCCAAATATATATTTGACTCATTAATCCCAAGGAGGAGAAAACGAGTTTCTTTAACATATTTATCAGATTTTCCAGCAACTTGTTAATGATGACTTAGCTGCTGCTAGCATGCCATCTTCGTTAAGCATATTAGAAGCCCATGGTGATCCAATCAAGGGTTTACATTTTGAGACAAGATCAGGAGATGCTTCGGCAGTGGCGGGAGCATCAATTTTGGCATCTTTGTCAAATCTTGGAAAGGAGTTGTCTCTTCTTCCTCCTCCTCCTCCTCCTCCTCCTCGAAATGATGAAAATGGGCAACAAGGTTCTGAAGTGCCTACACTACCTTCTGCTTGTGATATATCTGATAATTGTGTTCTGGATTCTGAAATGAAGGATACTTCTGATCATAATGTTGGGACTGGTGTTTCATTAAGTGAAAAATCCATTGTACCATCTTCTGATTCTGCTAATGAAAACCCGAAAATGGAAACCAGTGGATTGGATGCCTCTGGTGATGCTGATATTGGAAAGGTCGCTGCAGAAACTCATGAACTGAGACCACTCCTGAGGATTCTTGCAGGATCATCTGCTTCTGAGTTTGATTTAAGTGCTAGCATTTCTAAAATTCTTAGTGAACAAAGGGGAATCAGAGAACCTGTGAAGGATATTGATACTCCAATATTGGCATCAACAAGGCGCCAAGCATTTAAGGATGGGTTAGAACAAGGAATTCTTGCTGCCGACAATATTGAAGTTTCATTTGAAAAGTTCCCATATTATTTGAGGTGCAAAACTTTTTTCTTACAATCAGCATGCTTTTGTTTCATGACTGCTTATTTGCAGTCTGTTGCTATGTAGTTGGATGAAATGGCCTTCCCTTTTTTTTTTTGGGGGGGGCGGGGTGGTGGTTTGTTTTGTTTTGTCTTTTAATAGTTCATCTTATTGCACGGTCCACACTTAGAAGCTAATTTATGGATGCCTTTGCATGTGCATTTGAAGATAACTAGTAATGTCAGTTGCACACACCTCTCTTGTCCTCACATTTTTAGATGTGGAACAGTCATCCTTGACTTTGTGTACGAAAGACGTATGCTCATTTAACACACTCTATGTATAAGCTAATTTATGGATGCCTTTGCATGTGCATTTGAAGTTAACCAGTAAGTCAGTTGCACACCTCTCTGTCCTCACATTTTAGATGTTGAATAGTCACCCTTGACTCCGTATGTGAAAGACGTATGCTTGTTTAATATGTGTGGGTTTTACATCTTGTACTTTTGTACATCTTCATTTTAACTAAGGTTTTCCAGTTCACAGTCTATCTTCATATTTCTGTGGAAGCAAGGATGAAGTTGGGATTTTCATATTGCTAGACTGCATTAGAGTTCTACAAATGAAATGAATCCGCAACTGTTATTTTTGTGGCTTAAGAATGGAGTATTTATGTCCAAGATTTAATCTTTTTAAGCTGAGTTGAGGTGGGCCCTTTGGGCCATCAATTATTTAAAAACTAGTGAACTCAATAAAACAACCCAATATATATATATTTTGGGGTGGGGGAGGGGAGTTCTTGGATCAGCAACAAGAGAATAAGATCTTATTGAAAACTAATCAGAGAGATATAGAAAGGCTGGGGACTAGAAGTCCGCCAAGAAGGGAAAAACAGAGAGAAGAAAGTAACAACAGAAGTTAAGATCATTCAAATAACAATTTCAAGTATATGCTAATAGTGTGATTTGTAAGCTTAACTTGCTGGGTACTTGTGGATATCGCTTTTATTTTTATAGATAGACACTAAGATGTTTTTCTTCCATTCTTTAGCCATTTTATTGTTATGCAAGATCTTATTAAACAATTTTATCAACTAAGTTATCTCATCATTCCCTAGGCATTTCCAAACTTCAATCCACTATTAAATGATTTACTAAAATAATTTCTCCACCTTTCTTTAATATCCTCTTCTTTTATGAAAACTCTTTGGTTCTCATCTTTTATACACTTCCCAATATACTTCCTTACTTTTTCTCTCTTATTCTATCCAACGTGTAAATATCCTTCCCCTCTTTTGTCCCTAACTTGTTATATAATTTGTTGGGGAACAAGTGTTTTTCCTGCCATCTTAGCTTAGTCCATGCAAGATATTGTTTATTTGTCACTCCCTCATCAGGGTGCGCCTCTTTCGATTCGAACCTTAAATCTTAAATAGAAAAGATTAAGGTTCGGTTGAGGGGGTAAGCTTGAGTGATCATGGGTGCCCCCTCAACCGAGCTTAATCTATTTAACGTTTATGGTTTGAGTCGGAGGAAGCGCACCCTGACGAGCGGTAACAAATAAACAATACCTTGTGTGGGTTGGGCTAAGACGACAGTGGCAACTTTGTTCCACAACAAAAAGGCTTAGAGGACTTGGTTGGGATGCTTTTGTACTGATCGAATACAAGCCGACCTATCATAAATACACTGCTTTGCCCCTCAAGTTGAGTGACCTCCCATTTGAGGTACAAGACTGAGCTCTTCTGGTCGAACTTGAACAAGATCCTTGAAACTCCTCGATTAATCCTTGGCGACCAGGATGCAGTCGTCGTGCAGGTTCTTGCGGGAGTCAAGCAAGATATGGACCAGGTTATCTCTCACTCGACACTTGATATAATAACGACCATGCGTAGTTTTGACGAGAACGTAGTGGTGAAGGATTTCTGGGGGCCTAGGTCTACTTGAACCAACTTATTTAGTTCCGTAACCCCTATAAGAATCCTCTAACGATTGGGGATGAGCTGCCCAGGATAGACCTTGATGGTCGACAATAACATTTGAACAAGAGGATGAAGTAGGAATCTAACCCCACACTCTTCTATGGCCACGAATGGTCAACTAGTCGCTTCCAAACCCATTGTTTCGGCTATGTTATCATCATCTATAGCGGGCAAAGCTAACTTAATAGTATTTGGGATCTTGTACCTAGCCCTAAAGTCTTCAAGACCCCCTGCTTTCTTGAACTGAGCGAAAAACTTACCCATCGTAGAAAAGAAAAAAAAAAGGTAAACAAATTGGTACTTGAGACTCGCCAACAGAGAATCGTCAAG
Source organism: Pouteria glomerata (assembly GCA_035590655.1). NCBI lineage: Eukaryota > Viridiplantae > Streptophyta > Magnoliopsida > Ericales > Sapotaceae > Pouteria > Pouteria glomerata. The sequence continues at coordinate 1,823,226 of JAVXUM010000012.1, read as the reverse complement.
CTAGAATCTGGTTGGCACCAATCTCGATCCGAACAGATGTAGTAGAAGTGATTTTAGAAAAAGGGTTCTCTAAGAGACGGGAATCTTGCGCTGGCGAAAGAAAGTTTAGGAGTGGTTTGAAGTTGGCTATTTATGGCTATGAGTTGGTGAATATGAAGCGGCGGTGGCCCTAGTATCTATCATTCATGGCAGTTGTCTAATCAGAAAAGATATTTGGGCTGCTTTGTTAGGCACATGTCTGGGGTTAGCATAGGCCAACTTAGCATCGATTGGGCTGGCTCATTAATGGGTATTATGGCCGACCTGCTTCGTTCATGATTCAGTTTCGATTAAAGCCCTCACTCGCGTTCCGAACACGTCTTGCAAGCAAGGGTTGGGGGTAGTTGGAAGGGATCACTTAGGCACGTGATGTGCATCCGAGTAAGGGACACATGGTGGGCATCTGAATGCCCAGTTTCCCAGCACAACCACAACAATGAACGTGGGAGAGGAGGGATCTGCCTTGCTGTCCAACTCTTTAAGAAATCCACCAGGCACCTCTTCTTGATTTTTCTTTGTCCGTAAGGTTACTTCAACATCGCACTTAGAATCTTAGATCCTTTTCACACCTTCTCCACTTTGCACCCAGACTCTAGCTATTTTGGAATGATTGGTTGTTCATTTGACCCAACACTACTACCAACCCCTTTATGTCCCTAGCCCTGTGCTCCTGGCCGCCTGTAAGCATTTTCGGTACATGTATGTTCTTTCTTGCTCTGCCTTCTATGACCTTGACAATGAGAAAGCGATTGTCTCTATTCTCAATCCATTTGATCAGAAGTCTCCGATTCCCTTTGCTGCTTGACGTAGCCTCCACTCCACCGGCCAGTGGAGAAAACAAAATTTGAAGACCATTATTTTCAATTTCTGTAAAATTTTTCCCTATCCACTTAGTCTCTTGTAACCTTTTTACCCACACTCATTCATTATGGTGTGGAAATCCTCACCTACTTCTTGCCACACTTGGGTTCTGATGTGGGACGCGTCTCTTTGAGGGAATGCCTAGCAAATCCTTACCCAATTTTCACAACACCTCGGATCTGATGCAGCATGTTGCAAGTAGGGGATGCTCTAATGAAATTCTCATTTGGATTCATGTTCATAAGGAGTGACTACCTGTTTCTATTTTTGTGCTACCTGAAATAACTACCGAAGTCATCTGCTATAATTTGAATTCCATATAAATGTTTTAAAGAGACCTGCATGTATGCATTTACTTTTGCAATACAATTGTGGTATTTTCCCCTTACTGGACTTCTGGAATCTACATTATTTAGTTTATGTTGTGTGCGGACTTACATATAGCTGTTGCATTGGAACAGTGAGACCACAAAGAATGTTTTGATTGCATCCACTTACATACATTTAAAGTGTAACAAATTTGTGAAGTACACCTCTGATCTCTCTTCCGTCAGCCCAAAAATATTGTTATCTGGTCCTGCAGGTATGGTCCAATTTCCTTTGGTACAAACAGTTCACCTCCCATCAGGCATGTGCAGTGGGGGGTTTTATTTTAATATTTTTGGACATTGTTATGTTCCTCTCGAACTTATTTGTAGGTTCAGAGATCTATCAAGAAACGCTGGCTAAGGCACTTGCCAAACATTTTGGTGCTAGACTTCTTGTAGTTGATTCTCTCCTGCTGCCTGGTGTAAGCTTCTTTGTTGTCTTTATTTTAGCACCTTATGCATTCCTTTATTTATTTTTCAGCGTTTTTCTTTTTAATTTGGAATTCATGCTAAATGCCTTCCAAAGCAATATTTACTTGCTTAGCTGTGGAGTAGTGGACCATCATGTGGCTTCTTTCCTGTTCTAATCTATACAGGGATCGATACCAAAAGATATTGAATCTGCAAAGGAGACTTCAAAACCTGAAAGAGTAGGTGTGTTTGCTAAACGTGCTGGACAGGCAACTTCAATTCCACTCAGGAAACCGGCTTCAAGTGTTGAGGCAGATATAACTGGTGGGTCTACCACAAGTTCTCAAGCTTATCCTAAGCAAGAGGCATCTACTGCATCGTCAAAGAATTACACTTTCAAGAAAGGTACCCATTCCTTCTTCAAACATTGAATTTGAAAAGGACAATGTTGGGTTTTCTTGGGTGTCAATAGTCTTCGTCTCCTTCCTTTTCTTTTTTTTTTCCTTTTATTACTCATCTGTTATTCTGTTGAACTATTAATTATTTAGTTAACTTCTTTACTTCTTAGTTGTGTCAACAATTGTCATTTTGACAGGTGATAGAGTAAGATTTGTGGGTTCATTACCATCTGGATTTTCTCTGCAAGCTCCTTTAAGGTATCTATCTATTAGTGCAAATAAAATTATAATTACTGTCTGACAATTTACCTGATTGGTATTGCTTCTAAAATCTCATGCAAAGCTTGTATTGATATATAGGAATTATGTTCACATCTTTGACTTGCATTTGTGTAAAAAATCAACTTCCCACATTGTTATGGAGATGTGAAATTGATTACTCAGCCTGAATCGTTTAGTGGGATGTTTCTACATTTGGAGTATGGCTTAGAGGGATTTGGGGAACTCCATGGTTAAAGTGTCATCCTCAAAAGCAGCACATCTGTTTGAAAGTAATGTAATAGTTGCAACTGCATGTGAAGTGGGCCGGCATTTGGGCAATTCTTTTTCCTCTAATTTGGTTGTTCTCAACATAATCATTTGCTTTCTTTGGTGTCCATTTGTATCTCCAAGAGGATACGTCATGGCTAGTTGGAAGAGCTATAGTTTCTTTTGGTCATACCAAATTATTCTTCTCTTTTGCTATCTATCAATGTGAGGGAGGATTGTTTGGAAGGAGAAGGAATAGAAGATCTTTTCAAGGTTTAGAATTACCCTTGTATAGGTTGAAAAGCATTTCCTTTCCTTGTTTGCATGACTGGCTACGAAGAGGAATAGAATTGGATTTGCTTCATTTTTTGTCCTCTGTGGAGACCACTGATTGGCGACCACAGGTATAGCCTGTGTTTTCTTTTTTATATTTATTTGGGTAGCATCCTTTTGATGCCTTTTAATACTGTATAATATTTTACTAATTAATAATAATATTTATTACCACTTGTCTCCAATAAATTTATAGGGAATCATTTTTTTGGAAATGAGTAAAATGTTTTTTAAGGAAATTACTTTGAAATTGCACACTCCTTAAACTTGCAATTAGGAAATTTTATGAGTTATAATGCGGTATAATTTTTGGAAGTTCTTAACCAAATTGGTAATTTTCTCCAGAAATTGGTATCGATAATAGGCTGGATTGAGTTTCCTATGTAAAAGATGAACTCTTTTCCTCTCTTGGTGGATGGTTTATTGGTGGACTTGTGGAACTTTTTTTTTTTTTTTTCCCATCTTACTTCCATTCCCTTCTAATTTGGAGTGAAATTCTTGTGTAGAGTACTTCACCATTTGATGTTATGCTTTCTGAAGGCTGCTTGTTGTTTTTGTTCATATGATGTGAAACCTCAGCGAGCTGTTGGGTTATGGTTTGCTTACTTGTTCTTGATCACTAAGATGCTAGCTGTTAAGTGTTTGTCTGGATATTACATGAATCTTGGGTATGGGTGATAGAACTGGATGCAATTATTCTTTAAATAAGTCCATTGAAGGAGCATACAGTGAGTTTGGACTAAGAATGGTTAGAAAGGTAAGAGGACGTGTTATAGATCCAAAGGGGAATGAACTCTTTGTGTCTTGGGGGAGGGGATTTTCATAAGGTATCAAGAAGGTGGTCCCTCTGTGTGTGATGTGGTGCATTGGAGGGAGCAGAATTGCAGTTCATTTGAAGTTGTTGAGTGTGCAATGGACAGTTTGAAACGCTCATTGCTTGTCTTGTTGTTGTTATTTTTACTACTTTTTTTTTTTTTTTGGGGGGGGAGGGGGCTTGAACAGCCTATAATTTTGTCTTGACACCGATGTCATTCAACACCATGTTTTTATATTCACTTGTTCAATGATAGATTACTGGACTACCCAGCTGAATGGTCCTTTTTAATCTAATGTTTATGTTATATTGATGCTGGCAAGTTTGCGGGGGCAGTTGATCTGTGTTTGGGTGTTAAATTTTCTGATCCTCAAATTATATAGCAAATTTACCTGACCAAATTATTTAAGTTTCTGACCTTGAATGCACTACATGTTTCATTGGGTGTTTCTATTTTGTCTGTGTGTTCTCTCTCTCTCTCTCTCACACACAGACACACACATCCTTATTGAATATAGCTTTTTTGTCATATAGATATGTAGTGCTGTGTCAAGTGAAACATTCATAAGGCGGAGGGAGTTGAGATATGTATACATTTGTATGCATTGTGGCATGCACAATGGTTCAAAACTTGATAGCACAGGTGTAATAGCATTGATGCCATATCTACGGGTAGTAATTGCTGTGCCAATCAACCAGTTGCCACTGCAAAGAGGTGTATCCTCTGCTTAGATGGGGGATGAGATTTGTGCTGGTTGTTTGATGCAGTAATTTTTTTCTCACCTGAAAGCTTTAACTTATATAACTGTGTGGGTTTGTCTGCAGGGGTCCAACATATGGTTACAGAGGCAAAGTAGTTCTTGCTTTTGAAGAAAATGGGTCTTCCAAAATTGGGGTTAGATTTGATAGATCAATTCCAGAAGGCAATGATCTTGGGGGCCTTTGTGAGGAAGACCATGGATTCTTTTGTGCTGGTGATCTTTCAATAGATCTCACTTTCTATTTCACCTTCTTCCTCTTCTTTTATTCTTTTTTTAATTTCTTTGTGGTGCCCCTTATCAATTAGTAATAATAATATTAAATTATAGTTATAATGTTTGATTTCTCTCATTGCAGCTGATTTGCTTCGGTTAGATAGTTCTAGCACTGATGATGCCGAGAAGCTTGGCATAAACGAACTCTTTGAGGTACATGCTGCCTGGCTTGCCGCTTTTCATAGCAAGGACACATCATATAATATGACCTGTTAAA
>JAVXUM010000012.1:1801489-1818123 GCA_035590655.1 Pouteria glomerata | reverse complement strand
GAATTAAATGCAGCATCTGCATTTTTTTGAAAGTTGGTTAGAACTTAGAATCTTTTAGTTTTATTTTTTGTTTGACGTGGTTTTGGTTCAATTATTTACTTTGGCATGTATTGGAACAAAAAGTTTGGCCCTGTAAATTGATTTTGACAGAGAATAGCCATCAATGGCCAAAAAGTTGGCTACAATCCATTGAGTTTTATATGCACATATATATAAAGGCCTATACTTGATTCAGACTGAAATTGATACGTAGGAGGTGGAACTGTTGTGCATGAGTAAGGCTCGAATTTGAGGTTTGAAGGTGCAATTCATATGGTCACATGGATTAATAAGTGCCAAAGGTACTTAGGATTTTGAAAATGACGCAGTGAAATGAATAGTGATGCAGGATTTTAGCATTTCATGTGGTAATTGGAGGCCTGAGAGTCCTAAAGTTACACAGTTGTTGGATGACCTCTACTTAGAGAGATAAATTACAGATCATTCATCGGAAGATTTCAGTACTGAATTTATTTTTGGTTCAATTTCTCCCTTGCATAGGTTAGCCTGCTTATCTCAATCCCATAAATGGCATGATTGCTGTCTATTTATGGACCTTGAACTGTTCTCTGGTGTTAGTTTGCCTGTATAATTTGTGTATTGTTGGGGTGCTTTGGATTGGTTGTCTTTCTACAATACTAATGCACTGAACTAATGAATCTGCTCTTCCAATCTTTTCATTATTTGGGGTACTTCTTGGGAATGTCTTTTTTTTTTTTTAATGGGTGTTGTGGGAAAGGCAGTTCATGTAAGTATCACCTTGTGTAGTTTTGTAGTCAATTTGGAAGTGTGCAATTGAAGGATTTTTTGGGGCCAAATGTTTGAGACGGGCTTTCCACAAGCAATACAAATGCCATGGTCCCTTTGAAGTGCTTTTCTGTTGATTCATTCTATGGAATTTCACTTTTCAATTTGCTTGGGGACTTATTTTTGTTGTTCATTGTTCTGTGTGGTGTACAAGTCAAGATAATTAAGTGCTTTATTTTTTATTCCCTTAGACATGGTTCCGTCCTTGGCGTATGGTTCCACCATGTGAATTGATGTGTGATTTTGGGTATCCTTTTTGCGTCATCTTATCTAGATCACTATTTTAATTGGATCATTTTGCAATACTAAGTCATGGTTTTGTGCTAGGTACAAGCCAGATGTGATAAAGGGTGACATGGACTCTATTAGGAGAGAGGTCTTAGATTTCTATGCAAACCTGGTAAGTTAGACCTATTCTTTTTGCACAACCAAGAAGGACAATTATTATGGAACTTTGGAAGCATTCCTTGCATGATAGGTGTCTGCTTCCCCTTCTTCCCTTTGTGTGGAATTCTAATGTTCTTTGGCTATTTAGTATGTCTTTGCAACCTTTTGAGGTTAAACAAACTAAGAATCCAGAGTAAATGACTCATACCAGAAAAAGATGGGGGGAAAAAAGAGTGGCCCAAAACCATTCAGGATACACTAGTGTAGTGGTTGGCTTATTAATTTTCAATGCATGAAAATTCAGATGTCATGGAAAATACTTGACCTAATATTCAGTGGGTCAAATGGTCAAAAACTTGGTATATTTTAGACATTAAGAGTTGTTTCAAGGCATGATGGCACTGAAAAATTAGTGGTGCGGATGATAAAATTAGCTATAGTGGCAGATCCAGGATTTTGTTACGCTTGGGTCAAGTTGACAAGTAAAGGCAGTGTACTTGACATAAAAATAAGGATAAAACTTATAAATTGTTTGAGATATGGGGGTAATTTTTTTCTTTTGAGAGATATATTTTATGAGAACAAAAGTACAAAAATATCTCAAAAATTATACTATTTTTTACAGAAATTTTGCTTCCAGTGGGGGTAAAACTTGTAAATTATTTGAGGTATAGGGACAATCTGTTTTGAGAAATATATTTTATGGGGACAAAAGTACAAAATTATCTCAAAAATTATACTATTTTCTATAGAAATTTTACTTTTAATGGGGTCAATTGACCTCCTTGCCCCCATGTGCATCCGCCCCTGCTTCGCTACATCTTATTCTTTTGTATTTTTTCATTTAGCAAAAATAACATGTTTAGATTTTACAACAACTTTTAAATATTAATTAGGAATGGAAGCTTTAGTTCATTTAGTTACACTAAGCAACATTTTGATAATGTCCTATAAGTTACAACCATTAGATAATTCTAAACATAAATGACTTTTTCTTCTTTTTCCTTTTATAAATTATTTCATGACGGAACTTTTCTTAAAACTTGACTCAGTTAACCTTGCTTAAGTATTTTGCCCATTGGTTAGTTAACTGAGTCCGCACAAATATAGGGGGTAAAAATGCAGCAAGACTCTGGGGATGACTAATGAGTATTGTCATATTTTGTTTTTATTTACTATTTTTACTATTTATTTTTACGTTGTCTTTAAGGGCGAATGCGAAGTGTTAGACTTCAGGATTTATCTGGGAATGAGAAGGTACTTTAATGTGCACGTCCTCTTTGAATATGCTTGTTTGTGTGAATCACCAAAGGAAACTGGAATATTGCGTATGCGAAATTTCACCTTATATTGTCTGTTTCATATATGTTGACCTAGCCATCTTATGATTTTACAGCCAGATTTAGGTCAAACGTGTGTGATCTAGTTACTATGGTGGCATTTGGAGTTGTATAAAATAAAAAGTTAATGTCTCGGGTTTTGTGTAGTGAGTATAAAATTGTATAAAATTTAAAAAGTTAGTGTTTCGTTTTTTGTATTGTGAGTAGAAAGATAATATTTCATAGTTTCGTAATTCGTGTTTGTAGAGATTTGTAGAATTTTATTTTATTTTTTTGAATGCCAAACGCACCCTATATTTGCAATCTGGATATGATTGGAGGTTACTTCTGTTATCACACATTTCATATTTGTTGTCACTGTTATATGGTATGTGTTGCGGCTCTTAACTACGAATCTGTCCCTTATTGACCATAGGGTACCAAGATAGTAGATGAAGCTGATGATCAGGACACCACAGATCTCCATAAATGTGTAACATTTATTCGTGACTGCGCGCCAAACATGGAGAAGTCTAATGTAAGTTACACGTGAGCATTCCAGAGCTCATTTTACAAATTGTTTCATGCCCTTAAATGAAGTCCATTCTGATAAGTTCGATTATTTTCGTATTGCATCCAATTGATCTTTTTGTTGTATTAATTTTAGTATATCTTTTGACTAGGAGCTGCTGAGCTCCAAACTGAAAACCAATTGTACTGCCTCCGCCTACCTAGCATTTTTGCTGCCATCATTTGTGGCTTGCTTTCTTTTATTGCTTCTTTTAGTTGGTTTTCATTTATGTCAAATTGCAGTTATGTATTCTTGTTGCTGGAGCCCTTGGTGGGCGATTTGACCACGAGGTTGGGAACATAAATGTTCTATGTCATTTCTCAACCATGCGACTAATCCTTTTATCTGATGATTGCCTCATCCTACTTCTTCCAAGAACTCACCGCCATGAGATCCAAATCCAATCCTCCGTTGAAGGCCCACATTGTGGACTTATCCCCATTGGGATGCCATCTAGAAGCACTACAACAACTGGTCTCCAATGGAATCTCAGTAAGTATTTCACAATGACACTTAAATACTTGGTTTTACATGCTAGGTAGGAAATGTTCACTGTGAAATACTTAGACGCATGTTCTCATGATACATAAGACGGGTATTGTTTCCCCCTTTTTGGGGTAAATTACATGGATCTCACTCGAATATTTTACCAAATACAGACAGTTCAAGCTATTTCAATGTCATGGTGACCCTCCTTTGCAAATATTATCAACACCTAACTCCGACCATTAGGTGAAGTATGGATTTTCGTCAAAATATTTATATATTGTACCTTCTTTATCTTTCCATAAATATGTAAAATAATAATATTTTTATAGTCTAAAAATGTTAAAAACATGGATCGTAATGAGATAGGTCATTAAACTTATTTTGAACATTTTACTAGTTTAAAATGGGTAAGTTAGTTAAAATTATGTAAATATTTTGATTAAGCCACTATTTTCATTCAAATATCAAAGGAAATATTACGATTGTCATTTCAAAATATATATAGCATGAAATTGTAGATTCATGGGGCTTCTGAAATGCAGTTCAGAAAACTGCTAGGCCGACACCAAGAAAACAATCTTTCAGTGAATTTCCACTTCCTTCCAGCGAGCTTTCTGCGAAGCTAAAACTCTGAAAACAGCTTTTCTTTATTTTTTCATGACTCAAAGCAAGCTTCCCACACCCTATCAATAAGTGACGAAATTCAAATAAATTCTCAAGGCTAAACAGTCTAATTTAAACCCTAACTCAAATGCCTTAGCCTACGCCTTAAGTTTACGAGATTTAAAGCTCTATTATAATCATGAATTGTCAATTTAATAGAATGCTGAACAAAATTTATAAAATAACGAGTGTCGTCGTAATATTCAGGTGACATGCTACATGTATTTAACCAAATGTCCGGCGGAAATCTCTATAGTTTACCTTTTTTGCTTTTTACATGTACCATTTTGCCTGATTCCATTTCAATTTAAACTCTTTCCCGTTGCAGCTGATACAGAAATGAGGTTTGGTGGTTTAGTAAGTACATCAAACATTGTGAAAGACGAGAAAATAACTGTGCAGTCTGATTCAGATCTACTATGGACGGTATCCATTAGGAGGACATAAAGAATATTGCTTTCAAGGTGAGGTGTGCAGTCTGCTCATTTCAGGAATTCTCCCAACACCTACATTATTGTGAGTCGCGAACACCCACCCTACCCCCCCCCCCCCCCCCAAAAAAAAAAAAAACTAATTAGAATGATCGAAAGGAACCGCTGCTGTTTTATGTCGTCTCCACTGTATTATTTTCTGTATTCAATATTCAATTAAGACGCAATAAAATGAACAGTTTCTGATGGATGGGTTTCGAGTCAAATAGTTATATATATATATATATAAATAGATGACATTTTTTCAACAAAAATTATTTTTTTTTTTAATTCGTTTGGAAGCTTTTTTTAGCATATTATTAATATTTCTTATAACCTTAAAAAAACATTTCTGAGAAAATTACTTAAAAATATGAAAAATATATTTAAGTCAGCAAATTTGTAAGATTGTAGCTCTTGTTAGATCTTGGTTTCTAATAAGAGAGCATTTGTTTACTTTAGGGCCTGTTATATTTATAATGGGTTGATTCAACAACTTCCTTTTTTTTTTTTTTTTAATTATAAATTTCACGTTTCTGTTTTTAAGAAAGTTAAAGAGGCTAAACGATATTAATCAATTGCAGCTGATGCGAAAGTAACTCGTCAACGTTTAGAGGTTTTAATTTAATTGTCAGAAAACTTGGGGTGGTGATTGTGTGATTTGTCTAGACATATAAATAATTATCGTGCTAAAATAATTAAGTTATAAAAATATATTTAAAAGTAATATATATTATTATTTATGTAAATTCAATCAAATAGTAATCATAAAATAAATTTAAATATTTATGCAAATTCAATCAAATAGTAAACATAAATAAATTTAAATTAATAATATTGATTCGATTAAATTTAAATTTTATAAATAAAAAAAATAAATCAAAAAAATTAAAAAATAACAACACTTACGCATCTAATTAAATAATTTATAATTATTGTCTCTACTCTTTATATATATATATATATTACATATCAAAACATATAAAATTATATATCAATTACATATAAAAACTTAAAATTTAAGTACAAACTTAGTAAATTATAAAGTCAAAGAGAAAATTATTACAATAAAAAATCTTTAAGAAATTTAAAAGAAAATAAATTTTCATATCTATTTATAGATTTCGCATACAGGAAAGTCTTATTCCATTTAAATTAACATATCATTTTCTATGTTATTCTGATTATAATACTAATTTGATCGAATTGAAAATCTAAATTTAATAAAAGTTTGAGCAGCTAACAGTTCAATAAAATTGATTTATCCATTGTCAATTTTATTTTTTTATTTCTAATATTGTTTGATATTTTTTTAATAAATAATATTACAATATATATAATTATAATAAACAATATTATAATTTGATTTAAGATATATCACTTATTTTGTCTAATAATCAAAATAATAAAGTACATGTTACTTGTTAATAAATTAATATTTTTACTTAACGGGTTAATTATTTTTTTACGTTATTTTATTTAATAATAATTATATTTATATTTATTATTTTTTAAATAATAATTTATTAAATTTGAAAATTAGAAATAAGAAATTATATGTTAAATAAAAGTATAGATTAAGTAAAAATATCAAATGATATCCACGAACATTTTAATTTGAATAACAATATGAACAATATGTTCAATACTAATTCTATTTACATTATATAATTATAAATTAAGATAATTATAATTATAAATTTATGTTAATAAATTAAAATCTTTATTTAATAGGCTAATTATTTTTTTGCATTATTTTACTTAATACTAATAATATTTATTATTTAAACTTTTATTTAATAGGGTAAATATTTTTTTATATTATTTTGTTTAATAACAATAACAATATTTATCATGTTTTAAACAATAACTTATTAAAATATAAAAACAAGAATAAGCTTTAAATAAAAAATAAGAAATCATATGATTAATAGAAGTGTAGATTAAATAAAAATATGAAGTGATATTTATGAATATTTTAGTTTAAATAAAATTAAATAAAAATAAGAAGTTATATGATAAAAAAAAGTTTAGATTAAATAAAAATATCAAGTCATATGATTTGAATAAAATTAAAAATTGTGAATAGGTAGTAATTGTATAAAATATTAATTTCCTTGTAAGATAATTAAAATAATTATAATTGAGTGTCACGTATCATAATCATACACATGTCACAACCGTAACGCAAATTAAATCTTTTGTGACGCAAGCTAGTTATAATTAGGTATCACATATTACAATCGTATCACCAATTAAATTTTACGTGACATAGCAATATTATCAACTTCTACTTTTTATATATATATATATATATCTAATATGATATGTGAGTGAGCAAAATGCATTAATACTATGTGCAACTAAAACTTATTTACAGTTTTCTTAAACGAGTCCTTGGGTAGAGGGTTTGGATTCCAAATTCTATTGGCTATAATTCAACAACTTGAAAAAAGCTCAAAATCTTATGAGAGATTAATATATATATATATATGTATAAAGGTTTTTAAAGATAAAAAATAATAAAATGAGATAAAATGTGATAAATTATAAATTTATATATAATAAGATAAAAAGTAAATAATTTAAAAAATTATCAATGAATCAAATATAGCCATATTCTGTTTGGACTCTATCCTCTTGGATTTTAAATTCCATCTCTCAATGAAAATTGGTTCGACAGTACGTTAGCAAAACAAATCTAATAAATGGCCGAGGTTCGAGAAACTCGAAAAACATATATTATTGGTTTCCTGGTAATACATACAGCAAAAATACCATTGCACCTTCGCATTAGAATTCAACTATGGAGAAGCTCCGTTCATGGCCGTAAGCTATGAAAACTATTTCAGATAACTTGAGAATCTCAGAAAATATCTATATTACAAATCTGTTTATTGATTTGACATGTATATATTAATTCAACAGCTAAAATTTTAGCTCTATCTGTCATATTGGCACGACGAAAATTAGTATTTATATATTATGGGTCTCAAGTCACTCTTGTGGCAACATTGCCTATTGGATTTCAAACCCTGTTGACTGGTGAAATTCAGCTTCGAAAAAGCTTTGCTAACAACTATAGCTCCTTAGCATAGCTCCAAATGGCCCAATAAATTCAAAAAACATATAACCCAACCAGATAACATAGGTGATTCCAACTTTTTTCAAATGAAAAAAATGCTTCTTCTTATTATAATTTTTATTTGAAAATACTATTAGTATCAAAATAATACCGCATTGGAATTTGTGTAATATTTTTTTAATAAATTATTATTTTTGAAATTTTCAAAATTAACGTTCTTTTTTGATAATATGTTTTTACAAAATTTTCTAATAATATAGCATTATTCATTTCAAACAAGTCGATCTTGGTCATATTAATTTATATCTTATATGACAATTTTTTACCAAAAATTAATTTTTTTTTTTGTTTTGATAAATTTTTATACGTTATTAATATTAAAAAAATGTATATAATAAAAATATAAATATTCACGCGAGGATAAAACAATTAACTTATTGAAACTGCAAAATAATGAAATCATAACTCTTGTTAAATCTTGGTTTCTAGTAAGAGAAAATTTGTATATTTTTGGGCCTATTTATTTGTATACATATATATTAATGGTGTACTTCAATAACCATTTTTTTTTTCATTCGTATTTCTTTGTTTTTTAAAAATTTAAAAGTATATATTTAAAAGGTTAAGCTAAGCGATATTAATTGTAGTTGATGTTGAAAAGATTCAATTTTAATTACAAGAAAACTTCGGATACTAAGATTTGTCAATAGATATATATTAAAAATAATTATTTATGAGGAAAATAGCATTGTTGTTAGTACGGGTGTGTTTAAATTGATAAAAGGTGAAATAAAATTAAATAATTTACGAGTTTATAATTTATAACAAAATAAAAATGAATAACTTTTAAAAATTTTCTCCATTTGTCAACAAACTAAATGCATTCTATATCAAAATTAAAAGAATGAATATGCATGCACTTTCTTTTAATGTGAAAGTATTTTACAATATTTGTGATTACCACTCACATTTTATTTTTTGATTTTCATCTCATATCCTATTCTTCTCATCTCAATTTGATAAAAAATAATATAAAATAAAATAGAATAAATATCCTAATTAATTTTAACAAAATCATACTTTCATCATATTTTAAAATAATATTACTTAGAAATTAATTCTAAAATATATATGATCCCTTTATTATTATTTATTTTTAAACTTGCGGATGAACATAGTTTATATGTATGGTCTATTTAGAAAACTATTTTGGAATTTAATTTTAATTAATATTTTTTTTCTAGTTAAAGTGAAATTTTAAGTTAAATTATTTTAAAATATAAAAATACTTGCGCAGAGATACAAAATATGGCGTCGCCCGGGCTCGAACCGGAGACCTTCAGTGTGTTAGACTGACGTGATAACCAACTACACCACGACACCAGGACGTTGACACTGCTTCTGTTAAAACTATTAAGATTTGCTACATTTTTTTGGCGGCAAAGGCTTCGAGGGAAGGTTCCGAGGTACAGAGCTAGGGTTTATGTTCCTCTGAATTCGAACGTCTCAAAGCATTGGTTATTTTAGAATTTGGAGTATTTGAATTTTTAACATTTCACAATCTTGTAATCCGTTAGGGTTTTACCCGTGTCTCTTGAGTTCCAATTGAACCATAACTATCTGTTGAACAGTGTAAAATTATTCGCAATCCTGATGTAACGGTCCGAATTCGTTGGTTATGGTGTGAGCCCCGTTTGGTTAGGCGCTTCAATGGAAGGCGGAGTGGCTACACTTCCAGTTGATTCCCCAACCATTAGGCCCATAAACAAGGGCGTGGTTCACAGAATTTGCGCGGGACAAGTGATACTCGACCTCTCATCGGCCGTGAAGGAGTTGGTAGAGAACAGCTTGGACGCGGGCGCCACTAGCATCGAGATCGCCTTGAAAGATTACGGTGAAGAATGGTTTCAGGTTATCGACAATGGTTGTGGTATTTCACCTAACAATTTCAAGGTATTTTCACTTTGAAATTCATTTAATTTCTCCTACAATTTGTGACAGTGATGTGTTTCTCTACAATCACGATCCATAGACAGAGAGAATAAGTTAGTTTTTTCCTTTTGCACACGTTTCACCCACGAGCTGTGCAGTCATGTTGATTCTCTACATTTTGTGCGTGTTTCGATTCTATCTGTCTACTGTGTAGCAATTGGTTCCCTCAAAAGTTTTTGCCTTCTAATTTATCTTCGCTGAAATTCAGCACCCTGCTATTGGATTTATTTATTTTTTTTTTTTTGGGCGTTCACTGTTTCATATTACCTTTTGCAGGTTCTTGCACTGAAGCATCACACTTCTAAATTGGCAGATTTTCCCGATCTTCAATCATTGGCCACTTTTGGCTTTAGAGGGGAGGCACTTAGCTCCCTTTGTGCTTTAGGGGATTTGACAGTTGAAACTAGAACAAAAAATGAATCAGTGGCAACACACTTGACGTTTGACCATTCTGGTCTCTTAACCGCTGAAAGAAAAACAGCACGTCAGATTGGTACTACTGTTACTGTTAAGAAGTTGTTCTGCAATTTGCCAGTGCGGAGCAAAGAATTTCGACGCAACATTCGCAAAGAATATGGAAAACTTATTTCTTTATTGAATGTGAGTAAAACCCTCCTCTCATTTTGGTCCATGTTT
Organism: Pouteria glomerata; assembly: GCA_035590655.1. Classification (NCBI taxonomy): domain Eukaryota; kingdom Viridiplantae; phylum Streptophyta; class Magnoliopsida; order Ericales; family Sapotaceae; genus Pouteria; species Pouteria glomerata. The sequence continues at coordinate 1,807,665 of JAVXUM010000012.1, read as the reverse complement.
TCTATTATCTTAGAAATATCGCTTTCCAGGGAAATAAAACATGAAAAACTTAGGTGACATTTGGTTTGATTTTTTGTTTTCATTTTCTATTTTCTATTTTATGTGTTTTATGTTTTAAAAATTTCAAAACATGGAAACAAAAAATGTTATGTTTTCCTTATTGGAGTTAAAAATACTCAAAATAATTTTTTGCTATTTTTCATTTTATGTGTAAATTCATTTTTTGTTTTCTAAAACAAAATTTAAAAACACACGTGATCAAATGCGCTTTAAACTGTTTTCCTTGTTTTTAAAAGATCAAAATAAAAAATGAGCTTAAAACGGAAAATAAAAAACAAAAATTAAAAACAAAAAATAGAAAAACAAACCAAATGAGCCCTTAAGTGGTTGAACAGGGGAAACAACTCCAAGTAGATGAATCCACCAAAAAAAGAAAAATGCTAAGCAGATGAGTTAATCATGATAAATTGTGTATAGGTGAGCTGTCAGTTCATGAGAGAACATATATATAAAAACTTATTACCTACTTGATTTTCCTTCCAATTTGTAAAAAATAATAATAATAATTCTTCCTTTTTTCTTCTTATAGATGATATGCATGAGCTGCTAAATCTACTTAATTTGCACTTAATATAATTATTTTTTAACGAAATGAAGAAGAAAAGCCAATTTCAAACACTAAACTAAAAAGCAGGAAATTTGGAAATTTTTACCCCTTACTATTATTTTTTAATTTTCTTATTATTAATCAAATTCAAAGGTTAGATTTTATTTTGTAATAAAAATATTTTACCAACTGAATTGCTTTGGCTAGAAAACTTTGTTTTGTAATGATTTATTTTTTCCCCAAAATTTAGGTGGGAATTGCCTTTATTTTCTTATTTTATTGTTATATCTAGATGCATGAAGCCATTTTTTCAAAATTTTGTCGGGGGCATTTGCCTGTGCCACCCCTACGTCCATGCTGGACTTACTAACCATTGATATCACTTTGCTAGAACGACTAGTTGTGTTCATTTTTGTCATATGACTCCCAGTTTTTTTTTTTTTTTTTTTTTCTGTGAGAGGCCTCTTTAATATTAAATAAATATGATGTCTTATTAGGAGTTTATCTGCACGGTAAATCTTGAGCTTGGGATTTGTGTTGGTGACTGCTCATCTGGGAAAAAAGAACAAAGCTGCTTGCCTTAGATCTATGACATGCTACCTGACATAACGATTCAGGAAATCCAGTTGGAGAATCTTTGGTCAGATACCCATTTATATTACTGATTATTTTCACTTTGCACGTTACATGGTTCAATCTTATTAAGTTGGTTGGAAATTTATGCTTGAATTGGTAAGGGATATTCATTTGTTTTCTTTGCTGTAATTTGAGAATGGACATATGAAGTTTTCCGTTAATAAGTAGTTCAATAGCTTTGCAACCACTACACTCTGGAGTAAAGCAAATATGCCCTATCTGATCTGTAGTATTTCTTGATTTTCAGGCATATGCTCTTATTGCAAAAGGAGTTCGCATAGTTTGCACCAATACAACTGGGAAGAACGCGAAGTCTGTGGTACTCAATACACAAGGAAGTGGTTCCCTTAAAGATAACATAATAACTGTGTTTGGCATGAGTACCTTTTCCTGCTTAGAACCTGTGAATTTTTGTATATCTGGCGGTTGCAAGGTTGATGGTTATCTTTCCAAGTCTGGATATGGAAGCGGACGCAATTTGGGAGACAGACAGTTCCTTTTTGTAAATGGTCGACCAGTGGATATGCCTAAAGTCACGAAGCTTGTGAATGAATTATATAAAAGTGCAAACTCCAAACAATATCCAATTGCAATCATGAATTTTATAGTCCCAACCATAGCTTGTGATGTCAACGTAACTCCTGATAAAAGAAAAGTTTTCTTTTCTGATGAGGGCTCCATTTTACACTCTTTAAGGGAAGCTTTGGAGAAGATCTATTCACCAAGTCATGTAAGTTATTCTGTTAGCAAATTCGAGGAGCCCAGCAAGCATTCTGGCTGTGAGAGATCGTCATTGTTGAAGAAGTTGTCTCCGGTTGGGAATTATCCTAAGGAAGAACCAAACAGTAATGAACAATGTGGAGATTGTGACGTGCTTATTACAAAAGTAAAAAATGCCACAAGTAACTCTTCTGGTCTGATGGTGACCAACAATGGTGAAAGTTCAACAGGTGAAGAATTCATCCTTAAACCCCATTCCAATAGGAAGCCTGATAGCTTTTCTGAGTACCAGAGTGGGCTGCTTACAAATCGTGTCAATAATCCTACCACTGATCAATGGGCTACAGTAAATTCACAAGCCGTAAAGTCACGAACTGTTGGCATGATCATTTCACCTAGTCGCTCAAATATTGTGCAGACATCACTCACCAAATTTGTAACCGTAAATAAGAGAAAGCATGAAAGTATTAGTGCAACATTATCTGAGGTGCCTCTCCTGAGAAATGGACCTATTCTCTGTGATTCGAAGCAAATCAATTCTACAGCACATCCTGCGGTTTTGAGATATCCAGTCAACTGTCACAAACTTGATGATTCCACTGAAGTTTGCCAGAATGAGCTGGATCCTGAGCCTGAGCCTAGGCCTTCTAGCTGTTTTGGTGAAGATGAGGTCTTTAGCGAAACAGACATTCCATTCCCTTCTGCAGACAGAGGAAACAATGGAGAATATGGAGAGGTATGCCAATATTTTTTAAATGTGTTCCTTTCCAAATTAAACACTGGCAAAGGAAAAAGGTTTCCTGTTTCAATTTCTTGAACTAATGTAGAAAGGTTTACATTAGGGACTCGTATGCGAGTGCCGAATGAACTGGCTTTTGCTGGAATTAGTTCTAATTAGCAGGGTACTTATTATCTGGTAGACTAATTTGTTGGTTCAACAGACGGACCTTCATCATCTAATTGTTGCTTCTAGTTTTTATCATATCTTTTTGCTTCTGGGTCGATCAATATCATTTCAGGCCTTGAAGAAACAGAAAAATGATGTGCCTCTAACTGATGCGGTACTTACTGCTCCATCTAGCGAATGTGTCAAGAATATGTCGGGAGATCCTCCAGATGCAGCTCCTCCATTACAATCTTCTGATTCACCTTCAGATTCTCCAATTCCTTCTAGTTTAAAGACATGTTCTACCTTGCAATTCAGTCTCGAGGATTTGAGGATGAGAAGACAACAGAGGCTGTCAAGATTACTATCCAGCAATTATAAATGTGGAAGAACAAAGATTAAAAGGTCTCTAAAGCATTGAATTTATGATACTTGTTCTTAAGGTAGGAAAAGATGAGATAGTTCTTCATAACTGATGTAACACTTCATGATACTGTTATAGGTCTTTCACTGCTGCAACACTAGAGCTTTCTCACCCAGTAAATGAAGATTGGAAAGCTAGGGCTTTAGTTGCAGCTACTAATGAGTTGGAAAGGCTATTCAGAAAGGAAGATTTTTGTAGAATGAAGGTTGTATGCTTCTTTTATTTGTTTGAACTAGTAGATACATTCTCATCGAGGTACAATTTTGAATACGTCCCAGGTTAGCTTGACAAAATGACCTGACATGGTATTTGGGCATGCATGTGTGCACCTTTGGAGATGATGTAGAAAGGTTGAAAACTCGGAAAATGCGCTTTCTGGCTTTCCATTTCAACGGACAAAAACATTTTTAAGCTGGGAAATTCTAATTTGAGCTTGGATATCTGGTCTGCTTAGATGCTTTTAATGTTTGGTTTGGCTTTATTAATTTTCTACTCAATTACAAATTTGATGGTTTGGATTAGGCTACTACATCCTTCAATCTGTAGCTGGACTACATTGTTTTTCAACTATGTAAATATTAGAGCAATGATAGAATGGCCTCCAGTTGACATGGATATGTACTGTTTGTAAATCCAACCTATTGTTAGTTCAGTTTCTTCAGATTTGCATATGCACATTGGGACCGGAGCAAACACAAATTTGATACTGCTTGACACAGATAGAAGGCAGTGATGCCTGTAATTCTTATTTGTGTTGTTATTCAGTTGTTTGTGGTCCATGCTGTTATATACAATTTCAATTTTTTCTTATCTTGAAAAGGTATCTGCACATTACACCTGGGAGGAGTGTTCTAAAGGAGCTTATTTCTTCTATTTTTTCACCGAGTAAGAATGGGATTTTGGTTCGTTCAGTCTGATGAAACTGACAAACTTCCTGATGACGATTGCATTGATAAGTCTCTTTTGTGCTTGTTTTGGGCCTTCCTCACTGTTCCCTTACTCACTGTCAACTGATTGGATCATTAATTTCCTGTGTAAAAATGTTAAAACTCAATTTATGGTCATTTTTAGATGTGTAGTTGTGTGGTCAGGTTTAATGAAATTCTGGGGAGACTGGATAGCTATGCCCCTCCAAATTTGTAACCTGAAAGGATTCAGTGATACTTCATTTGCTCTTTGTCCTGGTGTGTCAAATTTGTGTCAGAAATTTGATTCAAGGCAGGCTGTGCCTTCTAATTCATTTACCCTCCTGCATCTTAGCATTATTTCATGTGTTATTGCTTGTGGTTCTGCTGCAGACCTTGGGATAAGTCAGTTCTAGGGACAATGGTCTAGCTATAATTGTTTGTATTTTCGCCATTTTGTAGGTAATTGGGCAATTCAATCTTGGCTTTATTATTGGCAAGCTAGAGCAAGACCTGTTTATTGTGGATCAGGTATTTTCTTTCATGTCTCTAAACTACATGTTTATATCAATGTCTGTGTACTGTAACTTTCTTATCAAGTGTTAAATGCGTGAGATCTAGTTGAACCTGTGACAGGTTGTCTTTGTATTTAAATTTAATTTCAGATTTCAATAAAATTGACACTCATGCATCTTTCTCTATTGTCAGCATGCTGCTGATGAGAAATACAATTATGAGCAGCTTTCACAGTCGACTATCTTGAACCAACAGCCTTTGCTTCGGTGAGGAGTTTTGATTAAAGCAGTTTTATTGAACATCTTTGTACATTTTGAATACAGGATGTCTGGCATGCTGTTAATAGATATGATTAATTATTGACAATACTGGAGGGTAATCCACTTGTTTTGGATTTCTAAATATCTGTAGTGGAAGGAAAAGTGTTTATTGTTCTTTCCTACTAAGATAATCTCTATGGTGGAAGTTATTACACTCTGAAAGTTATTATAGTTATCATACAAAGAAATATTTTTCTTCACTTGCTAAGATAACCTCTCTTGTGAGAATTTTAACAATTGACATATCATATTTCTGCTTCTGGCAATCATCCATATGAGATATAGAAAGAATTTCGTCTATCTGTTCCTTTATAGGTCTCCTTAATAAGCTTCCTCTTTCCATGTGTCGGGAATATTCGTTGGAGTCCGGGACTAAATCATCATATAAACTTTTAATAATTTTCCAGTGAGGGAAACAAAATAAGATTGTATTAAATTTATATATGCATTTTCGCTGGGGATTGGCCATGAAGGGCAGTTTTTGCGTTTAGAAGATTTGGCTCACAATGCCGTCACTTTCTTCCTTGGTTATGTTTGACCATTAGCAATTTGGCACTTCAACCAAAGGGTACTGTTCATTACATTTTCTGTTGCTGGTGATTTGGTTGCTAACTATTGAGTGTTGCACACATGGGAAATGCCTGCATAGATGTAAAGCATTTGGAGAAGTATGCATGTATGGTACTATTTATTGTTCTTTCATTCTCTATGTAGTGTAGATTCACCATTCCAGAACACAGCTCGGTTCTTGTTTAATTTAGTTCCTCTGGAGTATGTAATGACTAGTAGCCATGGATCACCTTGGTAGGACTATGATAAAAGTAAACGTAATTTTTTTTGTTTGAACTTTCTAATTGCAAGCTTGGAACCTTTTAAAATTTCAGCCGAGATCCATATTATGTCGGACAATTTATTTTTTATGCTGGTCTTCCTTGGATTTAGCTTGTTATTTAACTGACTTGTATTTAAATACTAACATTGTAAAGCCTTTCTGCCTTCCTGTTTAGTTTTTCCAGCTTCAGCCTCCTTGCAGCAATAAAATTTGAAAAAAAAAAAAAAATGAGAGAGAGAGAGAGAGAGAGAGCCCTTTCATTGGATTTCATCATGCATGTTTCTGAAACTTTAAGTCTATTATACAGCAGTAAACATAAAATAACATATT
>JAVXUM010000012.1:1782123-1793929 GCA_035590655.1 Pouteria glomerata | reverse complement strand
AAATGAGCTTAAAACAGAAAATAAAAAATAAAAACAGAAAACAGAAACTAGAAAACAAACCAAATGAGGCCTTAGTTTTTGAACCTAATAAATTTAGATTCATTGGGTCACATATTTAATTGGACGAATCTGGTCTAATATTTTTAGATCTTGACGAAAACCAACCCATTGACAGGCCTAACAAAACACATCAATGGAGGGCAGTTTTATCAATTCAAAAAGTTAGCATCTGTCGAAATTTCAATAAATACTTTATTTTCTTGAAAAAGTTTTAACATTTCATTTGTGAGTTTATGAGATATAAAAATATAAAAAAAAAAAAGAAGGGAAAGGAATAAAAAAAAAGTGACGTGTTAATATTTTATTTCATGTGTTTGAAAATTCAGAAAAAAATATATAAAAATATGTATTATTATCTTATAATTATATCATTTAATTTTTATTTTCTTATTTTTTTGTTTGGTAAAGACGAATATAATGTTATTATTACAGTTTTGTTAAAAAGTTTTCCGATCTCTCAATCATCTTTAAAAAGACAGGGAAATGACGAATTTAGACATCCTTTTCCCTCCCGTTTCTTTTATTTTCTTCCACCCTATAAGGCTTAAAAATACTATTTATATATTTATTCTTATGTTGACTTTTAATAAATTTCATTCTACCTCCTCTTCACGTGGCGACCATTCTCAGGGGGCGAAACTTTGAGTGAGTGAGAGAGTCATAAGTGCAAAACCCACTGGATCTCTCTTTCTGAAGATTTCGATCAATTCACTGCTTTGCTCTACTCTTTGTCTACCGATCTGGCTTCTGGTAATTCACTTTTCCACTTCATTTTAGGGTTTTACGGACAGTTGAATTGATGCGAGCGTGCTGTGTAACGACCAACTCCTCAGTTCCCTAGAATTCACAGAGAAAATATTAGGGTTTCTCGAACTAATATATGCTGGTTTATGTGTATCTATAGGCGAATGTGCGTGTATGTGATGCAGAAAGTTTTAAAGCTTTTCTTGTCCTTTTTTGTTTGTTTTTGCTGATTCCTCCTTCGTTGCAGGTCACCTTTGTATCTGCTAGGGTTTGCGTCCTCTGATCCCGAAAATGGTATTTCAGTTTACGAATGTTTTTCCCTTTTAAGGGTTTGGTTATTAATTCTTGTCTTAAGCTTTGTTTCCGTTTAATTCTTCGATGTTCAGCTTCCGCTTTCTCTTCTCAAGACCGCGCAAGGGCACCCGATGGTACGATCTGTCTATATACCTGTACACATATATGCATTTCTCTGTTAATCTTGGTGTTGGGGGAATATATTTAGTTTCTTCATCACTCGGCCTCAAGAGTGAACATCTCTGTACACGATTTTTTTTTTTTCAAAATAAAAATTGATTGAAAATCTTTTGTTTGTTTGTTTTTTTATTTTTTTTTTTTTTTTTAATCTGCCACTCTCTATTTAGTTGCAATATATATATAGATACAAGTTTTTTGTATTTTTGGGTGTTGTGGCAGTTGGTGGAACTCAAAAATGGGGATACTTACAACGGGCATTTAGTCAACTGTGATACTTGGATGAACATTCACCTCCGCGAAGTCATCTGTACCTCAAAGGTCTTTTATCCTTTCATGTAACGCAGATACATCCCTAAGATTGATTTATTTTTAAACTCATGGTTGGTTTTGTTGGAATTCACAATATAGGATGGGGATAGGTTTTGGCGAATGCCTGAGTGCTACGTTCGGGGAAATACAATCAAGTATCTTCGAGTTCCCGATGAGGTATGCCTACTTGCTTAGTAGTTTTTGAATCATCTGTGAATGGTCTAGAGTCACACCAATGTTTTTTATCTTCTGTTTTTTCTTGTCTACATATTGTTGATAACATGTTTATTTGTTTAAGAATTAAAAATATGGATCGTAATCATCCTACACACATAAGTTCATTTTCTTGTTAATCTATGACATACTCTGTTAAATTGTGGAAGAAGTTGTGTTTCTCTGTAATCCATTTTAAGTTTGCATGAGTATCGGGTAAGAGGCTAAGAGCACAAAGGTTTTCATGTGGCTGCTGCATGATGATTGCATTCTTGGGCATACTGCTAATGAGATATTTTTTAGAAGTTACATGAGATTGTATTATTCTGCCATCTATTTTTCTCTGTTGGTAGAAAATGTTTTCTGGGATTTAACAAGTTATTGTTCTTTAGGTATGAACGAATCTCAAAATGTTATGATGCTTGAAAACTTGTGTTAATGTGGCATTCTAAGATGTCACTCAGCGCTTTTACTTAAAGAATTTAGGACACTATTGGTTTTAACTGGAGTCGAATGAGCAATGCTTATACCAAACTTGCTTTTCAACTCTGCAATCAATCTATTTTCAGATGACAAATTAGGACCCCTACTTTTGAGTACTGTCTTTGGTTGGTTAAGATGTACACATGAGAAAGAAATAGTGATAATTGTAGCAATGGGGCAGGTGTGGGAGGGTGGGTGATCTCAATTCCTGCCTGTGCTGCTGGAGAATATCCCCAAACTGCCCCAGACTAGTGAATGCCTTCCATTTTCTGTCCCATCCCAAATGCAGGATACTCTATTTTCCCTATTATACCCTTGTATTTCGTTTATGAGAAATTGAATAGACTTTTAGAGATAGAAATGACGATGGTGTCTCTAGTAACCTTAATGCAGAAGATGACTCAATGATGATGCATGAATTGTTCAATATCATCATTGAATATCCTTCAGGCTTATTTCCCTTATCTTGACTATCATTCAGGCTTGTTTCCTTTATCTTTGGCTTAGTCTCCTTTATTGTTGCCCTTTACACTGGAATTGTTTGTTCAACTAATGTGTTATTATGCTTTGGCTATCCAGGTGATTGACAAGGTTCAGGAAGAGACCAAGAGCCGTTCAGGTATACACTACACTTGTCTTTATTATGGATCATGTTCTCTCTCTTGATAATCGCTTTGATGAGAAAGCAAATATTCATCATGGTAAAAATTTTGATATAAGATGCAATTCACTTTATTTCATAAATATGGTTTGGATCATTGTAAAAGTTTAGCATTAACCGGTACGTGTCAAGTGTTTGGATGGAAAGTATTTAGTTCCCATTGTGTGTATTTGTCACTTTAGACCTATAAATGTGCCCGTGCATCTTCTTTGTTCTGTTGTTGCTGTAGTCTATTTGAGGGTTGTACTCACTACTTCTGCCTTGCTTTTGCTTTTTGCTGTGTACAATAACTGTATGATTTTTGTCTATCATAGGTAGGAGTGGTAAATTTACTAAGTTGCTTTGTCATTGGCTGAGATTTCAGATAGGAAGCCACCTGGAGTTGGACGTGGAAGAGGAAGAGGTAGAGAGGATAGCACCACTGGGCGACCAGCAAAAGGTGTAGGTCGTGGCCAAGATGAAGGAGGTTCTAAAGGGACTGGTGGAGGTCGTGGCAGGGGTGGGGGCAGTGGGAAGACTGGTGGAAACAGAGGTAGAAACTCTTGTCAACTTCTGTACTAATATTGGCAATTGGTATTATTTAGGTAGAATGCATTTTATGGGTTCTAGAAATAACTTTTCTTTGTGCTGCCATTGAAATTTGTGATCTTGACTTGCAAAAGCAATTTGTCCATCATTGCACAAAATGCTTTCTAACTCCACATTAACTAATAAGTCTCGGGCTGCCAACGCACATGCATATAGGGCTTTCAAAAGGGTAGTCTTGTCAGTCTGCTTATATGCTTGGCTCATAAAATTGGTGGACAGTAATCACAAATACATTGCTATGTTTGAACTGGTGGCAGGTATTGGGCGAGGCAGATGATATACAGCTGTAAGTGATGAACAACCATGGGGATCATATGCTTAGTTTTTGAGGCATTTTGTTCCTCGTTATGTGTGAGGCGATAGTATATGCATTATCCGAGGAGTTTATATTTAAGTGTCGGTTCAAAAGGAAAGAGTATTGTCGAAGAAAATGTATGGGTAGCAATGCCATTGATGAACACTTCGAAATTTTTCTATTTTGCCTATTGTTCTCGGTATTGTTTGTGTTTTGTAAAGCTGTTTATAAATATTGTTTGTGTGTTTTGTAAACGTTGGCCGTGCTGAAGCAGTTGTTGAAAAGAACAGATGATCAGAAAAATAGCAAGTTGCCAATTTATTATAAAATCTCTCCCCAATTCTTACTAAATTGTTGTGTGCTTGGTTTATAAAATCATAAATGAAAGTTTCCTAAAAAAAAAAAAAATTTAGAAGTTCCAATTTACATTTTTCCACAAGGGTGCAACCAATTGAAATGAGATTTAATTGCCAATTCCAAAAGAAAGAGAGATAGAAAGAGACCGATCTAACTTGAATATTAATATATGCCCAAATATTTTCAGCCACTTTGGACAGCCTTAATGGTAAAGCTTTTCATTTTCAATTGCTTGTAAATATTACAAATGACAGAAAAGGCAGCAAACTTTTTCCTTTGGATGAATATAAGGCAAAAAATTGGTGGACAAGTAATCACAAATCATCACAACACATGATACAAAGAAGAGGCGTGATCAAATACTACTAGTAGGGATGATGCCTGCTTTTCCTGCAAGCCTTTGGTGACTTGACGACTAATTCACTTGACATCCAAGAATGGTTTACATCAGATGATTTATCAGACAACCAACAACATAAACGGCCATCCTCACCACCAGTCCATCCAAATATGCCTTTGCAATGGACTGGCCCCGATCGTAAACCTGACATTGGCAGCACACTTCTAACAACACCAGTGTGGCCACCTTGGAGAACAGCTTTCGGAGATCCAATTGCTCCATTACCTTTGTAATTCACAGGAAAGTAGCCCAAAGTGCCTCCGCTTGTCCCTCCAATTACCCATAAATCATCTCCCCCCGAGTAGTGGCAATCAACAAAATAGTCAACCTGCCTCAAATGAGACTCAATTAGAATAGGGAATAAAACCCATGCCACTCAAATGTAAAACTTATAACCTTTGGAGACTTCCTGGTGGCACAGGAATAAGCTCACGATTAAGAAAAGGTCCCGGTTTTTTCAGTTGTTCTTAGTATTTGATTCCAAATTTAATCAAGATCCATTGAGCGAGACTGCAAAATCTCCCCATAACAAAAGCATAAATGCTGGAGGTTCACAGACAAATAACCTTTCCTATTGGACAAATGACCCAATTACTTGTACTTCTATAGCCATATCAGAATAACTTTTTACGTTATGCAGGACAGCTTATCAACACAGGGCTAACAGAGCTCTAAGTACAAATGTCTCTTTGCTTTCATATATAATGAAAGTTTCTCCCATGAGGGGAGAAAGAACAAAATGTTTTGCAATTGTACGTGTGGAAGACAGAACCTTTAATAAAGAAGCAAATCTACGAGAAAGAGAAGTTTCACATACCTGATCTAATGCCCAGCTGTCTGACGCTAAGGTACGGGCATCTTCGAAGTTGAATTCAATTCTTGCATCCTTCCAGTCCCAAATGCTACTCAGCCAGCAAAGTTGTGGCAGAAAAACCATCAGGACTCAAATATAGATCTAACAGGGTGATAAATAATTAACATCAACTCATTAGCCATGAAACTGCAACTACTCTGGTTCAAAATTGTAATTCCACCCATCAGTAAGGTGGACGATGCTAACATATCAAGATTAATGCCCAGCCAATGTGTTACAACCTCAAAAAGACTGACAAAGAATATTCATCTTGTGATGTTCCTAAAACATTGATTGTGAAATTCTTATATAACTTCATTATGCGGAGCAATTTGCATACCTTAAGGTTTCAATATGTGTCAAACACCAAAGCTTTTGACTTGCCTCTCCAAAGAACCCCACTTTTCCAATTGAGGTTCCCACATTAATCACCTATGTTGGATGTAACAATAAATTGAGCACTTTTAGTAATGTCTCATACAAGATAAGTATATAATCCAAAATCTAGATCTTGCAATAAATCCCTACTGGAATTTGAGAGAGTTATACATGATTTATGGTTAGCCATTGGCATTGACAAGATTTTATATGATTGAAGACCCATAACAATAGAATGGCATGATAATACAAAATCGGATAATAAAAATTTATTACCTTAGGATTCAAGAAGAAATTAAGCACAAAGCTCAATCACCAAAGTAAATACCAGGAAATAAACAATTTAGCATTTTGTTTCACATGCCAAGATCAATTCAGAAAATAAGTTAACATAAATGAATGCCCTTAAGTCACTAAGGAACAAACCTATAAAAAAAAAAAAAGGAACTGATAAAATGACACAAAGACCTTTACCATAGTATATGCCCTATGCATGAACAGATAAATGAATATCACACTTCCAAAAGAATAAAAAAACGTCTAACAAATTTATAAGGGTGTGTAGGCTTTCTGAACAAACATCTATCCAACCTCAACCACATCTAAAACAGGAAAAAGGGCCTTTTCTTTGACAGAGAGACAGGCGCACACATGACCATATTAACCACACCATCTTATAAACTTACTAAATTGTTTGCCATCCATGCCCAGTAAGTGGTTGACACGACTTATCCAAAAACCAAAAGAGTTCTAAAAGCTTCAGTCATGCCATCATGTCCATAGTCATCAGGAATACAAAAATAATTTGGCTCACATTTTAACGTCCCCCCCTATAAAGTCCACAAAAAAACAACATTAAAACAAGGAAAAAGGAGCAAAAGACAGTTCCCACACTTACAGACTCCAACTGATCATCATCGTTGATATTCCCACAGGTATCAAAGATACACATCAATCCATCAACAGAAGCAGATATGAGCTTGTTTTGATGGTCAGGGACAAAGTGAACCTATAAGAAGTAGTCAAAATTAACACATGAAAGGTCGTAATAGCACCATGCTGTCAATGAATGACGAAGCACACCAGAGAAGATATCATATTCCACCTGAGTAACATCATCCGTATGAGATTCCTCTAAGCATGCAATCTGCTTCTTGGTTCTCCAATCCCAAAAGAATATCTGCATAAAATTTATAAATTAATAATAGAGCAGCAGACCACATGAAGCACTAAAAATAATTAGTCCTCAGTCCCAATTTATTAGACCACTTCCAAAATCCTACGTTTTGAGGACAAATTAAAGCACAAATCCACACAAATTAAAAATAAACACGTTTCCAAAATTACTATTAATTTTATAATTTTTATCAAAAAATAATTTAAGAAAATCATGTTAGCTTCCAAATGTTCTTTTGGTGAGTATAGTCCATTGTGATGCGCGTACCCCTGGAGGTACTTTCCAATATATGATTTCACATTGCCCAAACAAAAAGCAAGGAATAAAAACACAAATCCAACCTAAGCTTATAAGTTTGAACAGCCGAAAGTAATCAAACCTTTCATCATATATTACTTAAAATAATAATAATAATAATAATAATAATAATAATAATAAGAACATCAACAACAACAATAACAACAACAACAACAATAATAATAATAATAATTCATACCTGAAACTTACTTCCTGCAGCAAGAAGATTATCACCCGATCCTCCAAAAGAAAAACAGAACAACTCTTGAGAAGGACCAGCATTTATGCAAGAAACCTGCAAGTTTCCAAAACAATCAAAATTCACGAGTTGAACAAAAACAAGCGTATAAACGCGCGAAACACCAATGGAGAGAGAAGTGGACCTGTTGGTATGATCTAGTGTCCCAAGTTCTTATCGAACCATCGGAAGAACAAGAGTGGAGGAGGTGCGGGGTTTTTTGTCCGGAGAAGGAGATTTGGTTGACAGACGACGAGTGCCCTTTACACTCCCCCAAGTATTGACCCATATGCGGCGAGTAGAGTTTTATGGCGTTGGTCGACAGAGACACCGCCATCATAGTCCAATCATCCCTAACATTCAAATTCGATATACAACAACAAGGTAAAAAAAAAAAGTTGAAGAATGATGAAGATGAGAGGAAATGATATTGGACATACCTGGGGACGATTTGGAAGACGTAGTCGTCTCCGAAGTTCGTTTGAATACTGTTCTTGAGTCCAAATCGCTTGAAAGAATCGCTTGCATTGAAAATGGCCTCTCTTCCTTCCACATCCATCTCCATAGCTTCCATTGTCCTCTTCCTCACCAACGAGTTCCCAAAGAAAAGAAGCTAATGACCCATAACTAGGGCTTTATTAGGGTTCGGCTTATCGGCATTGTACGGTAGAGTTAAAAGAATTACATTAACTTCCGATTTTACCCCTGTATTTTAACAAATTTACCATCCGGCAACTCATCCCCCGAAGTTGGACGTTTCTCTTTTATTATCCGGAATCTCTCTCCCATGATTCTCGATCCCCCCCTAAGTCCCAAGTTTGTCCCTACCGTGAGCGCGCGTTTGTTAGCCCGATGTAAAGATTCGGATTTAGAATTCGAGGAACCCACAAATCTCACTTTTGTTTTGGTCAAATTGCTAACTGGATATAGATGCCCGTTAGAAAAATATTTATAACTATTTTTTTATTTTGTAAGATATCAAATCCTACAGAACTCGTGAGATTCTAAGTAGGTGGAAATGGAATAATGGATAGAAGTTATAATTTTGCTTTTAAACTGCGTTTGGAGTTTTAAAAAAGTTTAAAAAAATTTAAAAGTAACATCTTTTTTAAATTCTAAAAAATTGTACTTTTTTTAAAAATTTTATCAAAATCTGTTGAAACGCACCAGTTTTGACAGAATTTTTGAAAAAATTATATTGACATTTGTTCTAAAAAATTTCACAAAACTCTAAAATTTTTGAAATTTTCTAATAATATTTTGTCACCTTTCATTTTATATAATTTTTAACCATTTTATATCAAATCAAACATAATTATTTAACCATCATTTCAAAACAACTTTTTCTATCAAACTTTAATTCGTTTATATAAACCAAAACTTTCGCTGGCAGTGTCATGAGACATGAAGCAACGCAACTAGTAATTGTTTTTTCTTCAATGCCAAATCTTTCTTGAAATCTCATGTTTCTTCAATTCTTTCTTCTATTCTCAAGAACTCTCTTCGATTTTAGATTCTAATTTAACGATTTATGTTTTCTTTTAGTTTGCATTGGTGTTTCGTGGGTCTAGATTGAAAAAAGAATCTCTTCAATTGTATACGCTATGGGCTCAAAAGTAATGTTTTGTTATTTAAGTTTGAATAAAGCCTTTATTCTTGATTATTTGTAAAACAAGGATTGGTAACAAATGGTGTTTGATGGTGTTGAATTCTGATTTATAATTGATCCCATTTGGTGAATTGCACGGTGTGTGGATAAAGTAGTAGTGGAAAATCTTATTAAAACCATGTAAACAAGGAGGAAGCTACTAGATTTTATTTTCTGCATAGGCGATGACCAGTCAAATGAAGATATGTTTGAAATAATTGTCAGGTCAGTTGCCAACCTATCAATGTTTGTCATAGCCAAAGTTTTTACTTGCATCGTTGGTCAGAAATCAAACATAGCAAAATACTACCTCGATGACACTTCTGATGTAATCAAAATGCTTCAAAACCTTGCAACGGCAAATGAACAACTTAATGCAAGCTTTGATTTCTTGAGTCTTTGTTTTCATTTGAAAGCTGTTTAACACTATATTTTTTTATTTTCTATTAGAATAGCACTGGTTCTGTACTTATATGAATAGAATTTTTTGATTTGCACGAGTGTAACTAACTTTGGTTTTGTGTGAACTTGTTTGGTTTATGATGGTTTAATTTTTTGTTTGCTATTTGTAAAATTGGGTATTAATTTATTTATTTTTTTTACATTAACAAAAAAACAAGAGGATGAAATTATTTATATTAATATATTTTTTTCGTACATTTAAAAAAAAAAGTTATTCGCAGCTCTTTATTATTTTTAACAATACATTTGTAGTTTAAAGGATAATTTGGTCATTTTAGTTTAAACCCCTCAACTAATCCTCTCAATCAAATACAGGATTAACTTTACCTTACTCTAATCCCTTCTCCTTATCCCGTGTAACAAATGTCAGATAGCTTATCTCGTGAAATTCTCCTTAGCATCCTAGGATTGATTGTCACTGGAGATGTTATCACAAATTTCGGGTTACGGAAGGCTGTCTAATTAAAACATATTTATATATTTTTAATTAAATTAATTTAAATACATTTAAATTATTAAATTAGAACTTAACGGTTCCGAAATACATAACAGCAGTTTTCTTCAATTAATTAATTATTTTTACTTTTTCTTTTCTATTATATCGCAAACAGATATGTATAATTGGGAAACAAATCAAGTGGCTGTTAAAAATATTTAGAGAAAGTTTTTGGGCCCGAATTGGAATCAAATAACCCTTCCAAGCCCAAAAGAAAATCTCATCCTCGCAAAACGACTGCGCAGGCTTAAGCCCAACGGTCTCATAAATTAAAAAATTACGTGTGTATTGTTGCCATGATACAAACAAGAGAGAACAATAATAATAATAATAAAGTAACAATAATGATAGAAAGAAAAAGGCATGCATCCGTATGTATTACAGTCATGAAAATTGATTTGAGCGGATCTAGTTAAACCTGCACTAAACCTGTTTCATACTCATCCCAATTAAAACTTCAATTTAATAGCTTAATAAGTAGCAAGGTTTATTTTTTTATTTTTTTATTTTTTTTTATTTTTTATTTTTTGATAACTTAGGGTGTCTGGTCCAGTTTGCTCGCACCTCGACTAATCCCTGGGGTCCTGAAGTTAACGACCGGGTAAATCCTCAGTGGTTCTGAGGAGACTCGAACTGGTGATCATTGAGAGCAAACTTAAGATCTTACCAATTGAAAAAAAAAAAAAAAAAAATGAGGTTTATTTGTAATGCTACTTAGAGAATATATTTTTCGTATTTATAATCTAATATGAAAAAAAAAATAATAAATATAGATGATTAGTCTATTATTTTTAATGTATCAATGGATTATCAACAAGCTTTAAAGAATTACTGGTATAAGAGTTTAAATATTAATTTTGTATTATGAAAAATGGTAGTTCAAATAGTAATTATTAATATAAAAATATTTCAACTAAATATAAATAAATTATAGTGCAATTTTTAGAATAAAAAAACTCTAGAACATAAATATAAAACAATTAATATATTATATATTATATTTTAAATATATATTATTTCATTATATATATATATATATAAATACTAAACGAGGTTGAGCTTTTAACGAGTCAAGTTGGGTAATATTCAACCTCATTCGTTTATTAAATGAGTTTAATTTTTTTGTTGAGTGTAGATTGAATAATGAAAACTAATGAATACTGTTAAATAATGAATGTAATTGAATATAATATGAAATTAATTTTTTAATTGTTTGCTTCGTGAAATACAAAATAATATAAAAAATATAATTTGATAAATAATATGACAAGAAATATTTTTAGACTACTTTAACACGAAATAAATTTGGAGGGACACACAATCTCATCCCCAGGCAACGGTATATTCTCCACTTAAGGAGATTAAAAATTTATAATACATTAATAATTCTTTCTCTTAAATATAAATAATGAAATCCTCAAATTATATATTCAATTCTTTATTTTTAATGTTTCAACTAAACATGGTATTGAGTCAAATAAAATTTAATGAATTAGAGTTGGAATCTACTTATAGATAACTTTATTAATTTGTAACTTTATATAAAAGTGCTTGATAACACAGTTAATCCAAACGAGCACTGGGTGGTCCAAATCTGATCCGGGTCTTCACGAACTGCTGCCTTAACACCGGTGTGGTGCCTGCCAAAGAGCCTCCGATGCTTAAGTTAGCAA
>JAVXUM010000012.1:1757530-1768376 GCA_035590655.1 Pouteria glomerata | reverse complement strand
TTTTTTTTTTTTTTTTTGTAGGTCTAAGCATTTTTACCCTCGTCTGGCTCTGCAGCAGCACTGTTATTATTGCAGTGAACCGAGTTCTGATGATTATTCCATTTGGATGAAACATGTAATATTGAGAATCTGGGTACTTGAATAAGAAAAAAGTAGTATTGTTTTGGAATTAACTCATCTAATTTCAAGAGAATTGTTGTGATATCTTGGCAAAATATGTTATTACAAATAAAATTACTAGTAAGAAAATATGGTGCCTTAAAAGTAGTTTTGGTATTTCAATCAATTGTACAGTCTATTAGTTGACTCAGCCCTCTTCCTGAAATTAATGACCTGGTAAACATTTCAGTAGTTCTGAGAAAATTCAAGGTGCGCGTAAATTGGTTTGGACACTCTGAGTTATAAAAAAAAAAAAAAAAAAACAATCAAACTCAAAAAATTTTAATAAATTTCAAAAATTTTAATTTTTTTAAATGTAAAAAAATTTGAACTTTTTTTAAAAAATCAACTAAAATCCATTGGATTTTACTATTATAATGCGTTTCAATGAATATTGACAAATTTTAAAAAAGTTAGACTGCCGTTTCTACCAAAAAATTTTTAAAACTTTAAAAATTTTCAAAACTCTTTACTAATATTTTGTCATGTGTTATTTTATATAATTTTTAAAAATTTTATATCAAATCAAACACAAACATTTAATTATTATTTCAAAATAACTTTTTATATTTTAAATTATAAAAAAATTTCACTTTTGATGTTTTTTTTTAATTTTTTTCACACTCCTAATGGCCTCTTATTCTCACATTAATAGTTACTTCAAAGACTCTAAAATCATAGTTATCAAACACGGGTCAAGATAGAATATTTAATCTAATCAGGACCTTGTTTCTAAAAACAACTGAGTATTAGTATTTTGAAATATCTACATTTATTTTTTTGTGATTTGAATCAAAAATACTTGTTGAACTCTAGTTTAACAGTCAATACATAATTCTTTTGTGATTTGGATAAAAAAAATATTAAGTTTAATTATATTTATATTGTTATAAGCTCATGCATGATCATTTAAAAAATATTATTTAAAAAATAGATGTAGATTAAATCTTACTAAAAAAAATTACAATAATATAAATTGTATTTTTATTTATTTAATTTTGTATTAATTTTTTGTTTAATTAATTTTGACTTACAAAATATAAATTAATTAAATTTAACATATTTAGTTAATTTTGATACTAATCCAAAATGTGAAAAGATTGTATATTGACCTTTAAATTAGGCTGAGATCCTATGTTTTTTTGGTACCCACTCGATATAGTGCAATTAACTTAGTATTTTCTATGCAATCTTTTAGTTCAATATTTTTTTGTTTCGTAACTAATGTTTTGAGTTAAATAAATAAAAAAATAAAATAAAATCTATACATAGACGCAGACAGTGACTTTAATCCTCCGCACCCTTAAACCCTAACCCCCAAGCTGACCCCATCTCCGCTCTTCCTCCTGAGATAGAGTGCGTGTTTTGCGGGAGAGAGAGAGAGATAGAGAGAGATGGGCAGGTCGCGAAGGAAGTACAAGAAATCGAGGCCGAAGGTTCGAGTGGGATTGCCAAAGAAAAACCCTCGCGTATTCAAACCGGCCTTCAATCTCCCTCCAAAGCTTCGCTCCGCCATCGAGTCCTCCGATCTCAAATGGGACGACAAAGGCAGTGTCATTCACAACTACAAATCCTTTGGCGTCGTTTCTAACCCTAACTTCCTTGGCGTCCGGTCACGCACTTCTCACATCATCGAAAGCGACTCTCTTCAGGTGCCTCTTCCGCCTTCTTCCGACAACGCCGACGCCACTGCTTCCGACTTCGATTCCGGCAGCGACCTTGAAGAAGACGGTTTAGTTCTTTTACCTCTTGTTCCAATCTGTTTTAAATTCGAATTTGATTGCGGGGATTGTGTATTTTTCGATTGGTTTATTGTTTATAGTTCATTTCGTTAAAAGAGAATATTATGAGCTATAGACAATTCTTTTTTTCTCCATTTTTGATTGTTATTGCATAGATTTTATCTTTTCGGGTAAACCATATGAATGATTTCCTTTGAATAGTTCAATAGCTTATTGGCACCCAAAATTAAATAAAAAATAACAATAGCCAATGTCCCTTTAATGGGGACAACTCAGGTAAAATGGGAAAATTCAGTAAAGAAAAAATTATTGAATCTTATGTTCCGCAAACAATTATTGAATCTTATGTTTTGCGCAATTCTTTAGCCGCTGACAATTGGTAATTAACTTTAATCTTGGATAATTGCTTTATTGAGCGCTGGTTTGTTTTGTATTTAGAGGTTTTGAGTTGTGGAAATACAAGGTTGAAATCCTCTCCCAACCACGTGTTTGACTGAGGATGCTGTGCAATGCTAGCATAATTGTTTTTGCTTTTATGGTATTTGCAAATAATTTGCTTATGATGTTTTTCAGATCATTTCAAAGCTCTACCTAAGCTAGAAATTTTCATACATTAACAGCTAATTTTCAGCTCTTGCACCCCCTTTTTGTGTGCTTGGAGTGGGAATTTGGTGAGAGAAAAGAAATTGATGGGAAATTTTAAATCCCTTTCGTTTTCCTTCTTTCTTGACAAATAACTTATTTGAACACAGGCTTAGTTTGTTTGGAAAGTTGTCCTTTTACGTAGGCTTCGTTTGGGAACGGAGCACTGTAGCAGCTGCCAACTACATGAGTTTATTGTAGAATCGAAAAGCAATTAATTTTAAAATTATGAATTTGCCATTTCTTTGTGTTTCCTTCTCTGTGACTTAATACCAATAAAATGGGATAGACCTTTTCGAGAAAAGAGTTCGACCCCTTCTGATAGTCGGCATGTGATGCCGTAATCAAATAAATGTGGTCGATTCCTTTAAGAAAAAGGGGTTGACCTGATTTTCAGTAGGCATATGAGTCCTTATACGAATAAAAGGGGTCGACCCCTTCTGGCAGTCGGCTTGTAATGCCGTAATCCAACAAATGGGATCGACTCCTTCAGAAAAAAGGGGTTGACCCGATTTTCAGTAGGCATGTGAGTCCTTATACGAATAAAAGGGATTTACCCTTTGAGCAAAGGGGGTCGAACCCTTCTGGTAGTCGGCTTGTAATGCCGTAATCCAACAAATGGGGTCGACCACTTTTGCTGAAGGGGTTGATCCATTCTTTCAGTTTCGAGCAGCTGAGACATTTGTGTGTTGAAGTGTAATTTTGGAAGATAGCGTGAAATATCAAGGATACAAATGTCATAGATAAATATTTTAGAAAAGTTAGGACAAAAAAAGCTAGTTAGCTAGCTTGGCTTCCCAAATACAAAAAAAAGCTAGCTTTTTTTGTAGCCAGCTAGTAGCTAGCTTTAAAAAGCTAGCTTTTTTGATTGCGAAATCAAGCCTTAATATAATCACTGCTAACTCCTGAATCCTTGTTAGATTATCTCTTTTTTTGGTTAATTCTTAATGCTGTGAAGTTTTGAATGTCTCATGCGGTGAAATTAACTTGTGCTTTTTGCTTGTCATCCTTCATAACTCAGTTGTATAATAGCCCATCTGCTTACTTTGCTTTGGCACGTCATAAGTTTACAGGGGGCTGGGGGATTCTGCTTATTCACCATCTTTCAAACCAATTTTGTAATTTATTGCACATTAATTCTGCTATACATTCCCTGTAATTTTACTAACGAGAGGATATGAATAAAAAAAAAAAAAAAAAAAAAAACACGGCTCACATCAGGGAAGTATATTTAGCCTGTAATACATATTTGGCAACAGCGGGCTTTGTGTTGCACCATGGGTGGAACTGTAATTTCATATCCCTTTGCTGTTTTCTATTAGATGCTAACAGATGATATGTCTTTGGGCAACATAGACTTAAAATCAGCTCTTGGAAAGAAGCGAAAAGATGGGAAGAGTGCGCCTCTGCAACCATTGACGACCATACAACGAGTTCACATTGGTAAACTGGTAGAGAAATATGGAGATGATTATCAGGTACAGAAAGAAGCATTTACCCTATAGAACTCTGCA
The DNA here is from genome assembly GCA_035590655.1 of Pouteria glomerata. Taxonomy (NCBI): domain Eukaryota; kingdom Viridiplantae; phylum Streptophyta; class Magnoliopsida; order Ericales; family Sapotaceae; genus Pouteria; species Pouteria glomerata. The sequence continues at coordinate 1,764,319 of JAVXUM010000012.1, read as the reverse complement.
GTTAATTGTATCTTTCATTTGTCTGTTAGTTCTCACTAACTCCTCCTTTTGCAGAGGATGTTCATGGATACAAAACTTAATAAGATGCAGCATTCCGTTGGAACCTTGGAGAATCTATGCAAAAGATATCATTTGTATAAAGATAAAAATCCATTGATTGTGGGCTCTTAAAGCACAAGCCAGTACTCCCAGATTGCACCTAGATTGCTTTTTATTTATAGGAAATGTACTGCTATTGTAAAATTTGGAAAACTGAGGTGTTTTTCCCTAGTCTATTTTTTTGGACTTGCTATTACCAACTTGCTCAAGTCCTGTCTCTGAACGAGAATGTCCTAAAAAGTAAAAAGTAATATTTGTGCTAGTTTATCTATTTGGATCGCACATGAAACTCTTGTTCATCATATGTTGTTTTTGGGAAACCCTTTTTTTATGAACTTTTGATGGAGGGATATGCTCTGTTGATCTACTGTACCTTTAGAAAATCAGGAACTGGAATTTTAATGGTGTGCTTGCACCATGGAACTTGAATTTGACGAGAAAAATGGAAATGGGAAAATAAATGGGTAGATATTAAAAAAATATTTTTTCATTTAATTGATTATAAAAAAAAATTGTGCATATATACATCGATACAAATTACAAACTTAAGAATGAACTGGACAAGGATTATCCAGAAAAGATTCTAATTAAATCAATACAAATTACAAACTTAAAAATGAATTGGACAAGGATTATCCAGGAAAGATTCTAATTAAGCGTTTTCATTTAGAATACAAAATTAATGATTTGGCCGGGTGGGGCGGGTCGGGTCTCTGATTGTGCAACTCAGTGGACACGAATGTCGGCTACAAGGTTTTTTTTTTTATTTTTTGGGTTTAGCTGTCAGGTGAGCAAAAATTTGTGCAAATTCTATTCCAGGAAAAGTTTTTGGCAAAGTATAACTAATGAAATCGTGTTTTGATAATACAGAATCTACAAAGTCAAATCATATTGCGAAAATGTGTTCTCTCTAATTGAGTCATAAACTCATGTAAAAACGCATTATCATCATGTAGAATCTCTTCTGTCACTTTTTCAAATCTAATTAAGTGAATGGTTCTTCAATGAATTGGAACCTCTTCAAATGTCAGTGAGGAATTCCAAGTCTTTGCTTGATTAAAATATTAATATTTGTATTTCATCTATTTGAGAATAATTAATACTTTACTTGATTAAAATATTAATATCTGTATTTCATCTATTTAAAAATAATTAATAATCCTTCAAATAAGTAGATTTAGAGATCGTAAAGCTTTTATATTGCCATTTTATTTGGGTTTCTTGAGTGGTGAGAGTTAGGATTTTATTCTTAGTCAAGTTTTCACGTGAGATGAAGGCAATTGTAGGAGTCAACAGAATAGTTGTCTTCTTTATTAATTTTGGAGTAGATCATGCAAGAATAAGAAATATTTTTAAGAAAATTTCTATCACAAATCAAGGTTACTCAAAAGAAATCGTTTTAATTTTTTGAAAAGATTCAAATTCTCATTTTGCATCTTTTTCATCGTCAGATTCAAGTAGAATTACTCATCTATCTTTCAAACAGTAAAAAGCAAAATCAAAAACCAATATAGCTAGGGTTTAGGAGACGAGAAGCTTGTCAAGTTTCAATTACCTAGCAGAAGAAATAACAAAGAGTCAATTAAAAGTTATGGGAGATGGAACAACGAGCGGGACTTCTTTTTTTCGTCTTCCTGGTTGTTCTCCTAGTGCATAGTTCCTATGCATTTGCGATTGTAAGTCTTTTTTAGAACATGACTGACTAACGCACTACGTGGCTGGAAGAAACTACCACCAACCACAGATTTGAGATTGTATATATTTCTGAGGAGGTGGCTGACTAACGCACACTCCGCGGCTGGAAAAAACCACCATCAGCGCACTCGCAGCCCATGAAGCAGCTCAAATTTCTCACATAACTCAGTCACTCCCTTCTTAAAGCTCACAGCCGATTAATGTCAATACGTTAACACAATCTCATGTTTTCTCAATTTTTAAAAGTTTAGTTTGGATTTTACAGAATAACCACTGCACAAAATTTACAGTCACAGGAACATCATTAGGTCCTCACACAATAGCTAATGCTATCTTACAGAGATTAGAAGGGCCTTTTCAGGAGGAATTATTCCATAGGCCCGGCCTAAGTAAGTTCAATCGATGAAAATTGAACATATCATACAAGAGTGGGTTATATTATCATGTGTTTAATTCTTATTGGTTAAGCCTATATCCACAGGATCTATTAGATAATTTCTCCCCCCTTAGACACCCATAAGTGCCTGGCACTGAGACTCCCAATACTCCTTTGCCTGCCGAATTCGCTCTGCTCTTTCAGTTTTAAGCCGCTCCACCCAATACTGGGGACAACTGTTTCAATAGGCAAGACAAGAACAAGAAAGTGAATCCCAACTTACTAAATTAAGAACAAATGGCATGACATAATAAATTGCACGTACCTTCGGCTTAATAAAATATTAAGCTCATCCAAGTGAACAACACCTTCATACACTCCAGCCTGAAAATCGACACAAACATATCAACATGAAAGTTATTTGTTCCATTAAAAAGGAAAACGTTGCATTATTTTTCTTGATTTAGTCAAGGTCACCATATCATTGTACAGAGAAGTTAAGTCATTTTAACTGCAGTGTTGTGGTCTAAGCTAATTGATGGCCATAGAAGGTAATGTCGTCTTTGGTTCCATGATTTTAGGAAGGAAAAGAAAATTAGTTTCTCTGAAAACTACTTCGTTTTGTTGTCTGGAAAATCAGAAGAGAAGTAAAAGCTCTACATGTGCAATGTTCAGTTTTAAAAAAACTTTCAAGCTTGCTTTTTATGCCATGAGGATCTTGAACAACTGTTTAGTGTGTCAAACATGATTCAAACTCAAATAGTTTGAATTGTATTACAGATGTACTCCTGTCTAATAACCTAGGACCACTGTCATCAAAAACACATGGCAATGGCAACACAAAAGCAGCAAGCAAGCAACAACGTTGGAGGTATAACTTTGGCAAATATCAAATGCTGACCGGGAACCTTTCCCACCAAGTTCTTTTAGCTTTCAGTCGTAATTTTCGGGATCAGAGAGAATCCTTGGATATAGCGACTGGAAATCTCCATACTTAGACATATAAATGTTTCCAAATTTATATGCATACATATCAAATAACATTATATAAAGAATTATCTATATTGTTGGCCTTTCATTGACAAAAATTGCTAGTTGCACAGGTTAATTGGGAGCTTCTAAAAATATGAAGAAAATTTGTAGCAAAATTTACTAAATAAAGATATATACGCCAACTTACGTCTCGGCAGAGAGGGCATTTTTCTTTGGGATCTGCAGCCTTTAATCCATCCACAATGGTTACTGATGCAGCCTTGCAAGCACACATATAACAGAAGATATGACCGCAGGTGAGACCTACTGGATCAAATAGAGTGTCCTGTTACAGAAGAAGTTAAATGCATTACGCAATAGTGGATCATACTGGAAGAAAATGATAGCAAAGTTACGATAATCCAAATCAAATTTTAATTAAAAGGCTGCAGATGATACTGCAAAACAAGGAGATAAAAGAGTGTTGGGTTGCAGCAAAATCTCGTCCAAAAAAGTGCTTCTAATTGCAGTCGGTGCTATCTTGCCATGTTATTCCATATTACCTTCATATTTTGATATACTTAATTATGATGCTATGGCACTTACAGAGCTTCCTTAAGCTGCTCCATCTTCCTAATTCTTGACACTTATTGACTTATTCTTTCATAGGTATCATCAATTCCAGTGTTTCATACCTCGAATTCATCTAAACTTTAAAATCACTACTGTCTGACTTTTTTGAATTAAGAAACAATCTCAACCATTTCTTCAGCATTGATGTATATGTTATAGGAACTTTTAACAGCTAGACTTCAATCAGAACTAGCTTCCAGAAACCTAGGATGGAAACTTACTTGGGTTTTGATACCTGAAGTCAATTAAAACCACTGGATACAGAATCAATGATGCCACAGCTAAAGTTAAATTAACTCAGGAAGTATCAGAGGAAGATTAGGAATCAGACCAGGAGTGGCATCCGTAAGTAGCAGAATCGAGGTCATGGGCTCTCATATTTCTTAATTTGATCATATTCCAAAAGAATCTGGATGATCTTTAAAATTCTGGTGAAAGGAAATTACGAAAGATAACCAAAGCACATGTTTTTAAAGCACTAAATGAATAAATTTGTCCGATCACGTGATCACCTATAGTTGGAGTGCCCAAGATTTAAATAGGAAAATCTGGAATACTAACCAAGCATATAGAACAAGTCAGGTCAATATCAAGCCTGACTGAATCAAGGAGCTCACAAGAGAGTGATGGTATTCCATCTTCGATTACAAGGGAACAGCCCTCAAATAGCACAGAGGCCTTCCTCTCATGGTCCTTTGTCAACCTCAAGTTTATGTGGAAAGCCATAAGCTCACATAGCCATGGTGATTGAAGGATCTCAATATGCATACTTTGGGCCTGAGATTTGAATGCTTGTCCTTGCTTAGAGTAATGAATCTAAAATCAAAATAAATGAGCATTAATGTTTGAAATAAGTAAGCCAAAAGCATACTAGTTTCCAGTTATGCTCCATTTGATTGATATAAATTGTTTAAGTGGGAATAACATACCTTGTCATATTTCTTTAGTATTTTGCGCATTGCAATAGCATTGATTATTGCATATGTAACCAGATCGTTGCCTTCTTCAATTAAGGCAACATGATTACCTTTAACCTTGTCTTTGATCCAGAGAAAGCACTTCCGGAATCCTGAAGCCAGATGTAGGTCTAGCAATTCTTGAGCCCGCTGATTAAAGCAACCAACTACAGCAGACATTTCCTTGAGCAGAGATGGGAAAAAGGTTCCATCGCAAACTACAAATAGAATTACAATAATATCCAATCATGCATAGGGAAGCATATCAAATAATTTGCATGAGAATACATGATAAATAAAAATGATCTGCACATGAACAGATCAAATAAAGAAGGGTTCCCTTCTTTTTAAAAAAAAAAAAATCTTGCAAATGCAATATTGAGTACAAGTGTTTGTATCAGGATTTAATCCCTCTGCTAAGAAACGTGTGTGCTTCAAGATAGATTTTGTATCTGTATTCCACACGTATCAAAGACATACTCCAAGAACACACCGTAATACGTGTTAGACACGTCACATATGACATAGCATGCCCAAACATTTGCTTATTTTTAATTTAAATATATAACTGAAACAAACCTAGAATTGAATAGCTGAAATATTTAAAATCATAAAATTTTAAATTCCATATTTTGTTATATTTTATATATTGAATTAATTAAATTTATTGTGTTTGTCATATTTACACACATTACTGATAAATTTTATATTTTTAAGTTGTATCCAGCCGTGTTCGCAATCTCATTGTACCTAAATGGGTGTGTTTTGAGTTGTATAAAATTACATAAAATTATAAAAGTTAATGTCTTGTATTTTGTGCAGTGAGTAAGAAATTTAAATTTTACAGTCTCGTAATTCATGTTTATAGAGATTTGTAGAGTTCTATATTTTATTTATTTTACACCAAACACTATGCCTATACCTCGTTTCTTAGTCCTTTTAATCATGTAAGGGGGTTAGCGGGATTTGTCAAAATAAGTAATCTTTTCTCCAATACAAGTCAATTATTGTGTTTTAATTTTGAATTGACGTTTTGAGCAAGGTGGTCTTTAGTTGACGGTGAGAACAAAGTTTGTTGTCCAACAACATTAAGAAGCCAACCTGATTAATATGGAAGCCTATTGTTGCCAACTCTTTGAAAAAGCAATGACAGGCAGACAATCTTTTAACACTTTTTAATTATTTTATTCTATTTTTTGGGTTTTAACAGCCAAACACAAAGAAGCGACTCAAACCACAAATTGAACATAGTGAAAAAGGAATTATGTAGCAAAAGCAAATACGGAAAAAGAAAAGAAAAATACAGAAGGAAACAAGAAAATCTTATCAACAGCTTAGCACAAGATAATAACGTACTCCGAAAATCAGATTAAATCAATCGATTGAACAAAAGGTTTAGAATAAGGAAACGAAAGAGGCCACTAGAATTATAATCATACGATTCTGGCTAGCTATATGTTCTAGGAGAAAACGAACAAATGCTGGAGAGAAAGATAGAGCTAGGGTTTTTCCACATCCTAACCAAAAACTTCAAGAAAAGATAAATGGAATCAAACAGGAGGATAAGACTGCCCAGAACACCCAATAAGAAATACGTAAGACGAGAGATACAGAGATTGTGGTTAGTGAGAATAAGTACCAGGACAAGTGCCAGAGTTGTCATGGTTATGGAGGACCATCCCATTGCTGAATTGAAGGTCTGATCTGCACTTCTTCAAGATCTTCTTGAGGTTCTTGAACCCAACTCCTGGAAGTTCCTTCCGATTTTGCGCTTGCATGTACTCCTCATATTTCTTGCAGAACTTCATCTTCTCTCTCTCTCTCTCTCTCTCTCTCTCACACACACACACACACACACACACAATCCAACGAGCAATTAATCAACACAACACCAAATATTGATCAGAGCTTCGGGGTGACAAAATATAATAGCCTGAAACTTTAATCTCCATAAATGAGTAGAATATATTGCAAGACGGCAATGTATAAAAAAACAATCGCTTTCGTCTTGTGATTTGATAACCAATAAATTTTGCTTCCAAGGTCTTCGATAGCTCC
>JAVXUM010000012.1:1713616-1728348 GCA_035590655.1 Pouteria glomerata | reverse complement strand
CCCCCCCCCCCCCCCCCCCCCCCCCCCCCCCCCCCCCCCCCCCCCCCCCCCCCCCCCCCCCCCCCCCCCCCCCAACCAAGCAGCATAATGGATGTTCCATACCATTAATTTCTAACAAAACGGCCTTCATTCTTATTTTATTGGATAAGTAAGAGACGCATATTAAAAGAGCACCAAGGGGATGCCTCCCATATACAAAAACTCTAATTTAGTCATTTTCATTGCCTGGCGTCTGTTTTCTGTTTATTGTTCTATTTATTTTTATTATTATTATTATTATTATTATTATATGGGGAATAGGAGTTGAAAAGTCGTGCTTGCCTGTTTTGTCATGCACGTATTGGTTCAACTGATAAGAGGTTTTTTATATTGCCATTGGACTCTATATTTGCTGCTTTTCAGTGTTGTACACGCTTCATATATTGTTGGAAGCAATGCTTCTTTACCTTCCTTTGGTAGCAAAATATTCCAACTTTTCATGCGGTACTCACCTAATGGTGGTGCTTGTCCAAGAGGATGCGCAAGTCCAAGGGTAGTCATTGCAGGGGAGATCAAGTTTTCCTAACCTTTAGTTGCTTGGTAGGATTAAATTTTGAGTTGATTTGAACTTGCATGGTTAATTTGAGCAATCTCTTGATATTGTTGTCTTAAAACAATGGCGGTTTGTCTCTTCGTTTCTTCTTATATTAATATGCCCATGAAAAACTATTCTAATCTTTATAAGTTTGCTTGATGGTTTTACATTGTTTTATTTTCTCTTCTACCGAATTCCTTATGATTTTTGTACATTATATTTGAACCATATCACAGGTCCAAGATTGTCTTCAAAACTGCTGGAGTTTTGTTGGATGAAATGCAGGACAAGGGGCTGAGTGCACTCAAGTACAAGGCTATCATTCTTGACGAAGTACATGAAAGATCTGTAGAGTCTGACCTTGTTCTCGTTTGTGTGAAGCAATTGTTGCTCAAAAACAATGACTTGAGGTTAACGCATCTTCCTTCTCTGTGTCTCATTTTCATTGTTAGTGCTTTTGTTTATATATTGGCATGTTGCTGGATTTCATAATTTGTTAACTTACAAGTAACTTCTTCTCCTTGCATGTTATGTGTCTCAATAAAACTCCTATGCCCTGTCATGGGAATGCCCTTGGAGACGAATTAGATCGGTAGGATATATCAGAAGCTTTACTTATCACTTTTGTGCAAATAAGCATATTGATCTTTTTGGTTTTTTTTTTCATTTGTGGAGAGTATGGAGTTTTAATTTTTGGTTTGTACTTGGGTGGAAAATTATTCATTTAAATTAATAAATTTTTCTTTTAGTTATCCACAAAAGGTTGCTTATAAATGACATAATTTCCCTATTAGCCATAGAAGTGGAAAAAGTGTGCCATTCTACTTTCCTCGTGAAACAAAACATGCTGCAGATTGCAGACTCTAGACAGTAGACAGTGTGTTGTTGGATTTTGTGGGGCCATTTATATAAATTCTTTTAAAATTGTTAGAAGAGAAATGCTATGTATCATGACAAATTCACTGCACATTTTTACCTGGTGATATAAAATTTTAAATTGGCAATTATCTTTCATAGGATAAGAGGCCTATTAAATACAAAAAACACAATTAAAGTTCAAAATAAACAGAAATAAAGAGTCCTTACAAATTTGAAAATGCTAACTCATCCTATCAAATCATCTGGTAAATAAATGTGGTGAAATTTGCAGTGATAAATATTATTTTTCTTCTTAGAAACACGAAAAGGCATGTCTGGGAATTTTAAAAACCTATTCGACCGGGCTATTGCTGGAGAGTGTCTGATAGATTTTATAATTTTACAGGGTGGTATTGATGTCTGCTACTGCTGATACTATGAGATACAAAGATTACTTCAAGGATCTTGGAAGGGGAGAGAGGGTTGAGGTGATTGGAATCCCCAGCTCCGATCAGCATACAATTTATCAGCGAAGAGTGTTTTACCTTGAGCAGGTTTGAAGAAAATTTGGACTTTGTAACCGTGCTTGCAACAATAGAATTTAATGTTGTCAATGATGTGATTTTTGGGTTCTACATGTCGAATAACAATCGTCTCAGGCTAAAGATTTATTGAAATTAATAGTTTAGTGTTATACTTTAAATTATCTTACTATAAGATGTTGCATTTGGGTTTTTCCTTTTGAATATTGATATCTTCATAACTCAAGACCGTTTTAAGTTTGTATATGTTATGATCTTTCCAAGAAGCACAGATACTGACATGCGACACAAATTGATTTTTAGAAAATGTAGGACATGGCACTTTGGGGACATGCAATATATATTTTTATAAATATATTATTTATATATAAATAGTTTATTCATAGTTAATCTTAAATGCTAGATAACACTAATTAAAGTAAAAAAAAAAAAACCTTGTATTCCATATCTTAAACAAAGAAAAAGACGAAGCAGCAGCAGCAACTCAGCAACAAAAAGGGGGTAGAGAGAGAAGAAGAAGAAGAAGAAGAAGAAGAAAGCAGGAGGAATGAGAAAAAAAAAGGCAGAAGAAGGAGGAGGAGAAGAAGAAGATCAGCAGGAAGGAAAGAAGAGGAGGAGGACAACTACGTAAATACTAACATATATACGACATACCTGGTACGCTGGTACTTAGGAAGCTCTGGTAGACTGGTACCAAATTTCAAAAGTCTGAGATTGTGTTCATCTTTTATAATTTTTAACTCTCCTACTTTTGTAATATTTCAAATTGACCTCCAAAATTAGTTCAGTAAGTTATGAACTAACCCCAGTATCCTTAGCGCATCTAGAAAAACAGCACACATGTCCCAAGCGTGTCCAGTCTCAAAAAATAAAAGAAAAAAAATTCAGGAAATTGTGGGCAGCTTATTGGACGCATTGTCTAGAACGCATACATATGCCTTCGGATGGTGTCCATTCTTTCTAGTGATCTTTGTTGTTGATGAGTAAAGTTGAGGTGTGGTTGAGGAGAGGTCCACATGAGTGAATCTATTACTGCTTGTGAAAACACTTGTGCTGTCATATTTTCTCATTCTTTGTTAAAATTATCGATAATTGATGGCCTTACTTCTTGATGGAGATCAACAGAAGGCACTCCGCACATGCTATAGACGTAAAAGAGGCCCAAGAAATTGGGCTATTTATGATTTTTTTTTTTTAGAAAGTCCAGAGTTCTTCATTGCATTCTATTTTAGTTTTGTTCCATACTTTGACAGACTACTCTATTTACTTTCTCTTTGTCCTGCTTGTTAATAATATTACTCTCAATAATAGAGTGTTAGCCACCATCTCGCCTAAAAGTTTAAGATATATATATATATATATTTTGGGGGGACATTAATGTTTATATTATTATTATTATTTTTTACTTGAACTCACACTCTTATGTGTGGTTGAACTGAGTTTTTTTACAAGGTCAAATATGTGCAATAATTGACTATTGGGTGGCAGTGAGATTTGAACTCAGGACTTTTGCTTGGTTTGATACCATGTAAGTTGTTAGCCACCATCTCACTGCTTAAGCTATTAGGGAGGGGGCAACTTTAATATTTATATGATTTATATGCTCTCAACAAAGACTATAATTTCAGGTTATGTATTTGTAGAATTACAATCAGCCTCTTCACGGTATTTTTTATTTTTTTGTGGTGGGGATGGGGGTGGAAGATAGTAGTTAATATTTCTCTTTAGCACTTTTTAGCATTTGGAAAACAAATGTTTTCTTCACAGCTTGTATGTTGATCTATGATTCCAATGAATCTCCACAATAGTCTCCTTGTTCCACCGCATACCCATTCATCTATTTTGATTATCCTCTAAAGTCTTTTTTTTGAACAGGTAACTGATCTTCTTGGAACAAGTCAGGAATGTTTGTCTTTGAAATATTGCTCTGGCCCAAGCCCTTCTATTGCTGATGCTGATATCAAGCCTGGAGTGCACAAACTTATACATGACTTGGTGTTGCACATTCATGAAAATGAGCCAGACATTGAAAAAAGCATCTTGGTTTTTCTTCCAACTTACTATTCTCTTGAGCAGCAATGGTTCCTTTTGAAGTCTTTTAGTTCCTTCAAAATCCACATTTTACATCGCAGTATCGACACTGAACAAGCTCTCATGGCCATGAAAATCTGTAAATCCCACCGTAAGGTACGAAATTCTATTCTTTAATTTTAGGAGGTGCAGGAAGGGATTTATTCATTTATTTATATATTTATTTTTTTTTTTGGGAGGGGGGAAGGGGTTTTACCTTTTACTAGTGCATTTTTGTTACCGTACCATTACTTTCTTATTTGTTTAGATTGTATGTGGTCATTTTACTTTCTTGACATAGATTTTTGTAGATTTTTTTTTTTAATTGAAGTAATTGTAAAGTACTTTTGCTTGTTTAAGAAAACTAATCAACTTTTTAAATTCATGACACGGTATCTTTAATAATCCTATTTTATTTCTACTTGAAGATCTTAAGGGGATTGTGAGTGTTTGAGAGGAAGGGGGTTGAATGCTCAGTTTAGAAACCACATGGAGGAGATTGAGGGAATTGACCATCATGACTGTTGGAACATGTCAAAATTTCTTACAAAGTTGGAAATTTTAATTTTCTTCGTCCTTTTCTTTGGCCAATGGCCCAAATCTTCATACCGATTTTGAACCTTTGAATTTACATTAAATTATGCATCCCGGCATGGTTTTAGCTGTTCTTTTGAAAGTTTTTATTGGTGCAGGTAATATTGGCCACCAATATTGCAGAATCTTCAGTTACAATTCCCAAAGTAGCATTTGTCATTGATTCATGCCGTTCTTTACAAATTTTTTGGGATCGTAGTGGGAAGAAGGAATCTGCAGAGCTTGTTTGGGTTTCTAAATCTCAGGTATTGGCGAATTTCCTAGTGGTTGGATATTGAATTGTAGTTAATATGTACATTCTTATACCTCTAGAGGTATATGCTGTAGGCTGAGCAGCGTAGGGGAAGAACAGGTCGGACTTGTGACGGTCAGGTTTACCGATTGGTCACAGGATCATTCTTCAGTCAGCTCCAGGAGTATGAGCGCCCGGCAATATTGAGATTGTCACTCAGACAGCAAGTGCTTCAGATTTGCTGTGCTGAATCTAAAGCGATTAATGATCCCAAAGGTATAGTGGCATTTAGAATTTGGTATGATTTTGATGTTGCTTGCTGAAGGAACACATGAAGGTTCTTTTCGTGTTGTTCTTGATGGTTACATCTGGTAGAAGTCTAGGATGGAACTGATGCTCTATTTCTGGCTAGGAAATTGATGTAAAGGTGATCCATTTGAGTATGGGAGATTGAAGCAAATCCAAGCTTAGCCAACCCTCAGTCTCTGAATCTCATTTTTCCATTGAGATCCCTAGTTACTCCAACTTCCTCTTAACAAAGAAGAAAGTCAAGAGACTATCTAAATATTACACCATTCCATATAAGTCCATTACATAATTTTGGTTGTACTTGTATTTTGTGTCTTAATTTGGAAGCTAAACAAGCCAATTCTCTTGAAGGGTGCTTGAGAGAAGGTAACTATGTAGTCTGATACAGACAACTATCTAGCTGTCTCCATCTACCTAATTTGAAATTGTGATCAGAGCTCCCTTGCACCTGAGATATTTTTGTGTTGTGCTCTGGCCAACCTGCTCGGGCCTTTTAAGTTCGGTTTGCATTGGGTATCAATTTAGCTCACCTTTAAAAGAGTTATGCCCTAAGTTGAATGGAAATATGGAATCTAGCATATCTCATAAACCCTTTCTTTTAAGGGATTTAGCAAGGTATTATGAGATATTTTTTTGGTGATTGCTGGTGCTGTTTTATCTGTGTTTTTTGGGGTTCTAACAGGCTTGGTAAAGGTTACTCTGACTTTGCTAAATGTTTTATGACACAACTGGTTCCTAGATTAGGAGAAACTGAGAGTTTGAAATGTTCTTTGCTGTGCTATACTATATCTGCCTCCTAGTATGTGGTGATTATCTGTGTATATTGAATACAGGTCCTAATTTTAAAGATGACTTTTTGTCATTTTAGTCTTGTTGCAGAAGGCTCTTGATCCCCCTGATCCAAAAGTTGTTGAAGATGCATTGAGTTTGCTCACCCATGTCCAGGCATTAGAGAAAACGTCCCCTAGGGGCCGGTATGAGCCTACATTCTGTGGGCGATTGCTTGCCAGCTTCTCACTATCATTTGATGCTTCCATGCTTGTACTTAAGTTTGGAGACGTGGGAATGTTACGTGAAGGCATTCTACTTGGTGTGTTGATGGATATGCAGCCTCTACCTATTCTTCGTCCTTTTGGGCAGGAAAATTTGGTATTAGATTGATAACTCTGAATTTCACTGCGTCATTTGTTTGCTCAAACAATTCATTTTTTCTGATAAATAACATTTCTTATTCAGTTTTTTGAGTACACGGACTCTTACTATTCTAGAGACGATACCATCCTAACTGGTAGAAAAGAAGTAGTATTTATGGCAAACCTTTGTGCATTTTGGTTTTGGCAAAGTGTTTACAAGGTAAAGATTTGTCTTTCTCAATAGATTTCAAACATATGATACTGAAATCTTGTAAGTGATTTATTCTTTTGTCTACTGAAGGATAAACTCCGACTTGAACGGCTGGAGAAACATTTAAAGATGAGAGCTGCACCAGTATTGGTCCCCCAGACTGAAGAAGAATGGTGCTCTTTCCACAATCTTGTCCAACGATCACTACACCACGTTGCAGAAATCTGTATGGCTTTAACAATCTCATGTTATATGCAACCTTGATTTGAATTTGTCTAATAGAAAATGTTTTTCTGCAGATGAAGATATATTAAATTCAGTTCATCGGTTTCGACCCAAATTTTTGGCTCTTTCTGATGCTCTACCTGTGTATTATGATCCTTATGAATTTCAACATAGGTGCATTCTTGCATCTCTGCAAAATGGAGATGGGGCCGCACTCGCAACAGATGATGAGCACCCTGAGCTTCTTAGTGAATCGCAGAAATGCGTTTCTGCACCATTTGTTTCTTCCAATTATATTCAGTCATACCAGGTGGCTGAAAACTTGGCAACTATAATCAAAGAGGTATTCCATTTTGTTTGCCCTTGTAAAAATTTTTCTAGACATCACAATTGATCTTTCCATTTGTTCATCGTTTTCAATAGATAAGACTTCAATATACAGAAGACATATCCGGCAATGAGCATAAATATATGAATGGTGATGGTCTTCACGTGCCGTGGGAAACTCCTATGTGTAAATTTTTTGTCAAAGGGCAGTGCAGCAGGGGTGACCAATGCAAGTTTTCTCATTCACTTCAAGCAAAAAGACCTGCCTGCAAATTCTTCTTTTCGTTACAGGTATTTGCTTGTCTGGCTTTTGTTGCTACTATGCGTCCTGTGATGTGCTGCTCTAGTTTTTCCTTGGTCATTTATTTGTACAAATATGGCAGAATGTCATTTGCTATGAGTCAATGACTGAGTTGTGGACGTGTTCAAGAATGGTGAATTCGTATATTTGGTTCGCAACTGATTTAGGAGTTATATAGGCTTCTGCACAAGGATGATATGGAACACCTTAATTATTCTTGGAAAATATTGTTCCCATTATGGTAGTGAAAGAGGCTTTTGTGGTACCAGCATTTAGATAATAGTTAATGCACTACTTTTGAGGAGTTGATGCCTGCTTCCCTATCATGATTCTGCTTTCGTAATTGTGGATTAATTTGCATTTCTAGGTTTGCAGTATAAGTTATTACATAGTATATGTTGCTCAGTTTATTTATCAAATAATAATAATATGTGGCTCTGCTGTCTACATGATGTTTTTTTGTAAAACGGTTTATAACTGGATGTCTTTATCCCATAACTCTCATGAGAGTTGAGAAATTCTTCGTGTGGGAGAGGTGAGTACTATGTTTATATCTGCAGACAGTGCATTCTTAATAGAGGTCTGGTGGGAGGTTTGTCAAGAACGTTGATTAGGGCTCTGTCATGCATTTTGTTGCTCAAGCTGTGTGCAAGGCTGAGGCAGGAGCAGGAGGATCCCTGGCTATCCTAGGGTTCTCCCGAGGGAACCTCTATCCAGGAAATAGGAGACCTTTAGCTGAAATAGCCCAGAGAACTGCTCTCTGAGGAGGGCAGAAGAATAAGGTGAGAGAGAGAGAGTCCTAGGTTAGGAACCTAGTTGATGGGAAAGCCCAAGAAAGGGATATTTCCTCGGCAGGCTTCTTGAGGTGCCAGGTTGTCATACATTGACATGTGTCAGGATCCAGAATGGATGATGGGGGGAGATGATGTCAGGAGCTGTAGGCTCTGTGCTTGCTGACTGAAGTGATATTTACGGATCCTTTGACTGTTGTCCGAGGTATGGGGTTCTGTGAGATGACAAGGGGGCACCATCTAGCAATTGTAGGTGATTGTAATAAATGGGATAGTTCGAGTTCTCTTGCTCTTTTACCTTGACGGATCCTCGATGATCTCTTACTTGTGTCTTCAGTCCAAAATTATCATAAATGGTTCACAGGTTAGCTCGTTTTTCCTGATTCCTTGCGGCTAGATCCCTGGTGTCCCAAGGATCCTATCTTGGGGTTCCTTGATCTTCAAAGCCTAGCTTCTTGGTCCAGGGCCTTGGGGATTCGGGTTTGGGTTCAGGGATCCTAGGTGGTTCCAGGTACCCACACAAGCTGTCAGAATTGTTTCAATAAAGATAATGTCTAACCCAATTGTTAGAGGTTTAAAATTTCTCTTCTGCTTGTTTATTCCAAGGATGTTGCTGAATTTTCCTGTTGCTAGGAGAATATTAATTCACATGGAAGTGAATAAAACAGGGTAAGCAAATCTTCTATAGCCCTCTTTTAGAACTTAAACCATTCTTTTACACCAATGTCCATGCTACAAATAAAGTTGGCTTAAACCATTCACCTACTTGAGACACTAACACGACATGACATGACCTGGATGCATTGACTCAGTGATTTTTAAAAAATGCAAGACAAGACACGGTAAGAACTTGGCAAAAATATATATTTTTTTGTGTCTTGGATATTAATATTTATGCTATATAACACTGAATAAAATTAATGACGGTGTATTTCATATTTTAAAGGTCAGCAAAGAAGTCACATGATTATGACATTACATTATAAATGAAAATAAACTATATTCCATATATTAAAGGTTAACAAAAATATTATAAAAAAATTATTTTTTTTTAAGGTGAGTCCTATATTTGTCCAAAATGAGTCGTGTTTGAACATAGGCAAATCAGACATGGCTAAAAGTGAGTTTGACATGTTTCCATGGCGTGTCCGAGTCCCAGACTCTCAGGTGAGTTTGACTCGCAAACGGCACCACTAATGGTGAGTTTGTGCTTCCTAGTCTACGCCAATGTTCATGTTACAAACAAAGTTGGCTAGTGTATCTGTCTTCGTATTGGCTTGTTTAGGTAAATGATTGAATGAAATGACTTGAGTCTCAACCATGGTACAAAATCTCCATGGTGTTAATAGCATTATAACTAACTTGAGATCTGAAATTCAGCTTGTACTTCTTTTAGAGTTGCATATGTGGTGTGTAATTTATACATGGTTTCTAATTGCTGTAGAATGTATCTGCAGGGTTGTAGAAATGGTGATTCATGTCTCTTTTCTCACGACTTTGATCAATCAACATCATTTTGTCATCGACCTAGTTTAAGCTTGCAAGAAGATGAAAGCGCTGATGCTTTCGCACTCCTGAATTTGTTTCCCACATCTTCAGATGGATGTGTTCTTTTATTGGATGACACAGATTTTCATTTCTCGTCGCATCTCTCTCATCTATATGATCCATCCAAGATGATATCCACAACATGTCTATGGGATGATGGCTCCCTAAATGACCCATCTCTATCTGGTATCAGAATTCTTTGGGGCCTCTCTCACCCCTGCCAGACAATGAACCCCAAAGCAGGGGACAATGCAGTCCCATGGAACGAAGTGGGTTGTGTCTTATGGTTTCCTAAGTTTGATAGCAATGTTGAAAACCGGGAAGAACAGAAAAGTCTTGTGCAGACTTTCTTTGAGCTTCTAGCCATTAGGATATTGGCAGATGCTTTGTATAAAGTGCAAGTAATCCTTACCATGGACAACATTCGGTTTTCTCAATTACAGGTATTAGTTAATTTTATTTTATAGATAGTTTTAAAATTGCTAGACAAGTATATTATTATAGTACTAGAATTTGGACTAGTATTCTGTTTTATTTTTGTATTTTTATTGGTGCTCTATGGATTGAGTAGTGGAACCCAATTAGTTTGGAACCAAGGGTTTTTTTTTTTTTTTTTTTGAGTTGAGTTGGATTGTCTTTGGAGGGTCAAAATTAACAAGAACAGCATTGTGATTGCAATATTTGTTTACTTTGACGTAATAGTGGCCACAGGGCTAGATCACCTTACAATGATAAACTAATAGAAACAGCTTTTGGCAGGGAAGGCCATGTTGCTCTCTAACAGGTGCGGTGATGAATATCAATCATATGTTGTTGACGTGAGCATTATCTTTTATTTTTTTTCAGGTGGAAAAGTTGGCTAGAGAGAGCTTCTTTTTCCTAAGGGAGTCGTTCGTATTTGATGAATCAAGCTTTGGGAAATTGTCTGACAGGGTGACCTCAAAGAAGCCAATGTTGGTATCATTGCCCATCTCTTATGTTTTTGATCTGAATCCCCCTGCCGATGTTCAGACTATTCAGTTTGGTGACTGCAATACTGTAATTCAATAGCCCATATGTATGCTTCATCTGGTAGAACATTACAGATTAGTTGGAGTGGCATATGTATTACATGACCTTAATATTTATACAGGGGATGTAGAGATGAATTCTAAATTCATTTAGCTCAAGTCAGTAAGGGGATGGGGTGACTCGAGTTTGTAGAGGAGCGGATAGATTGCATTGTTTGAAGCTTACCCCTTTTTTGTTGGCCTTGTAATGCTTTTCATGTGGTTTCCATTGGTGAATATGATCCTGTTGATCATATGAAAAAAAAAAAATGCAGTTGACCTGTGTACAGATGGAATCTTTTGCTCTGGCATTCATTTTACTTTTCCAGATACTGCAATTGGTTTATTGGCAAAATCTTTGAGCAGAGTGAAAATTCTTGCTCTCTCTCTCTCTCTCTCTCTCTCACACACACACACACACACACACACAAGCAAATCTGTATCTGGAATTGGTTTCTTGGCAAAATTTTGAGCAGAGTGAAATGTTTCTGTTTTTACGCGCGCAAACAAATCTGTCGTTGCCACAGGATGAGAACAGGAGCGGTCATCTGTCATCACCGTGCTCTTAAGAGGCCAAAATTCAATCTCACTGTCTGAAAAGGAAGGTAGTCATTGGGCTTGTTTTTTTATTTTTTATTTTTTGTTTTATGTTTTATTTTTTTATTTTGAATTTATTTTTTTATTTTTGAAAATAAGAAAAACAGTTCAAAATGTATTTGATCACTTGTATTTTTAAAATTTGTTTTAGAAAATAAAAAATGAATTTACACATAAAATGAAAAATAATAAAAACTTGTTTTGAGTGTTTAATTTAAAATAAGAAAATTTTCAAAATAAAGAAAATAAAGTATTTTTTATTTTCCTTGATTTAGAATTTTTAAAATATAAAATACATAAAATAGAAACTAAAAATATAAATTAAATGTCACCTAAAAATAGTGAATTTATGTTTATTTCTTAAATAATTAATTGTTGGCACACAAGAAGAATGCAGTCTGCAAAAGGCAGCCAAATTGGTTCTTTTAAAAAAATGCTTTTGATAAATGATTGGAAAAGTGAAATGCAAGGATTACTTTTAGGTGACATTTGGCACACTAAATAATAATAATAATAATTAATTTTTATGAACTTTATTTAAATTTTACTATGTTTTTATCAATTTTTTTTATTTTTTTATTTTTTTTTAATTTTTATAATTTTTTATCAAATGATCAACAGTAAATTAAAATGACGTATCAAAATTTTGGTGTTGCCAAATGAATTTTTAGAATGACGTGGGAATTCGTTACTTAAAAATATCATTTGAAAACGACATAAAAATTCAATGAGGACAGAAAATTTCAAATATACTTGAGGCTCTTAAAAAAAAAATGAGAGGAGAAAAGAGAGATGCGTTAAGGTCAGGTTGCATTATGATTTGACTGGATTAAATATAAATGGCATTTTTTCTTATAAAAAAAATTATTTGAAACTCTATTTCAGATTCTTTAAGAATTTAAAATTCATCATTTATATATATATATTTTAATTTTTATGAGTACAATTGGAGTGATAAAAAAAAAAAGAAGATAAAATAAGATAAGTTATGAATTTATAATTTATATAATAAAATTAAAAATAAATAATTTTTAAAAATTTTTAAAAATTTTTCTAACTTCAAACATAACCTAAGTTAAACGATAGAGAGGACTTATAAACACACGCATTCTTAACATTCTACCAATATAAAATATCTATACACTCAACTCATTGGACTAAAGTCCCGACTGAGTAATGTGTAAATTCAGCGGAATTAGCTCAGCTCTACACGTGTTCCAGTTGAGATACGAACCCCAAACTTCAGCCGTGCCACTCACCACAAAAAAAAACTTCAGCTGCCCCAGTAGTTGACTAACAATCCCAGTCACACGATATCAAATAGAATCTATTACAGATCTCCTGCTACATTACGACTCTCTCTCTCTCTCTCTCTCTCTCTCCCTCCTCCTCCTCCTCCTCCTCCTCCGTTGTGAATGCCGATTGATTCCTCTGTCTTCTTCTTCATCATTCGACACCCTAAACCCCAAAATTTATCACGAGGAAAATATACAAATCTCCCAATATCGGACAAACAATGCGGCAGAGAACCCTGGATTCTCGGCGCCCTATCGAGTCCTGCACACTCCAGCTTCACAGCTGGAGACCCTTTCAGCTCCCGACTACACCCAAAACCCTAGACTCCGATTCCGCATATGCTAACAATGCTTCCAGACCCTACTACTCTACTACCACCGCTTCGACTAATAGCGTCCACAGCAAGAGGCCTTGCCTCTCCGATCGGGCAACGTCGTTCCCCATCGATGCCCTCGATATGTCAAGGCTGAGCTTGTTCGATGACGATCGGTCAATGTCCTCGCACAAGCGCGGGAGCCTCCGGTGGATCCCCCGCAAGAGGCGCCGCCGTGGGTCAAGGTCTGTGTCTGGGCGGAGCAGTGATCGGAGTGGGACTCGGCGGAGGTGCTGTTCTGTGGGGGCTTCGGCGGCTTACGGTACGTGTTCCGATTTTCCGGTGGCGCCGGGTACGGATTCGAGTGGGGAGCTGTTCTTGAATGGGGATGCGAATTGGGCGTCCGATGTGAGCGAGGCAGCCAAAAATTTGAGGAGAGAGAAAGATGGGGGGTCTGGGGAAAAAGAGAATTTGAGCACTGGGTACCTGCATATTGATAATCAGGGGAATGAATCAGGGTATGGAAGTGAACCGGGATATCGGGGCGATGCAGAATTTGGATATGGTGATGAGCTGGATGAAGAGGAGGACGATCAGAGGATCTTGTTTTGGGGGGAAAAATTAGGAGGTAAACTGCGATTTCTACATTCCTATTCTCATTTACCCACTTTGGATTACATGGCATATCATAAAACTACTGTTTGCTTCTTGTGCTGATCTTGCTTGTTAATCATAACTTATTGGATCCAAATGTCTGCTTGAAGATTTAGTGCGTGTTCGGGGAAAAATGTTCCCTGCTTTTATTTCATTTGGAATTAAAATTTCATACTAGGTCTTGTTACACGTCATGTGCTGATTGTAAACACGCAGCATGCATGCATTCCAAGCATTAAGGTATGGGTATATTGCGGGCTGTGGAGATAATATGACTGAAATGAAATCTGCTAGTCTCTTGTTTAGTTTGTAGCAAGAATGCCAGAGTGATGAATCTTGTAAATAAAAACTTAGGGTAAAATGGCAAATTGGGAAAGTGAAATGCTTTTGTAATATCCCAATGGAAAACATAGACAGTAAAATTCTTTGGGATAAAAAATAATAATGAAATGGTCTGAGTGGTCATCGATTGGAAAATGAGCTTCTATGTCATGCTGTCAACAGAAGAGATGGATTGTGAATGAGAAGCCAGGAGCACTTGAGACATCAACTGCTTCTTCTTTGCTGATTGCAAATTTGGAGTATACTGTCCAAGTGATGAAGGATTCTACTGTGCTTCTAAATCTGTTTCGTGCATCTAAATTCGGATAGGAAATATTTAGGATATGGCAATGGTAGTGATGAACCTAATGTTATTAGGCTGGGGTCTTAATGCTGAGAAAGCAGTATATGTGTAGTCTTTATGCTATAGTCGGAGAAGTATGGTGAAGAGTGAAATGGGGTGTAGAGGTCCAATCACGTGGATTCTGCAGTCTAAAACCTCTTGGGTATACATTTGATGACTGGGTTGCAAAGTCTGAGTTAATCATAATATAGCTTGAGTGGTTAACCTGCATGACTCGTGGGACTGTTGTTCATTGATTGGCAATATTTTAGCATTGTAAAGAAATGTTATGGATAGCTTCTGAAAAAACAATCAGTCACATACCGAAACTGACACAATAGCTTCTGAAAAGTTACTACTGTGGTAGCATCCCGTTGGTGCTTTATTAATTAAATTCTTTCTTATTCCTCAAAAAAAAAAAAAAAAAAAAAAAAACAAACAAAA
>JAVXUM010000012.1:1684476-1698311 GCA_035590655.1 Pouteria glomerata | reverse complement strand
ATGAAAAAGTCTACTAAAAAAACAAAGATTTGATTTTTACCCAAACAAACCCTACGTTTATGCCGAGGGAAGAGGGGCTACCGACCAAGCTAGCCCACTAATTAATGCATAATGCCTAACTTTGCTCAAGAAAGTTGGACGGGGCAGAAAGGGACACAATTCGTCGTTTTGCTTCTCCGCCAACATTTTTGATCAACAGTACGCAATGGTCATTTGCTAATTTGTAGACTGATTCATCGAATTGATCTCCAAAGTCACTCTTCAATTCGCCACCTAGTAAAATCGTTACCGTAGGAAAAAGAAAAATACAAAAATACATATATATATATATATACACACTCATACATATATGGAGTTCTAATTTTTTTAAAAAATTTTTAAAAATTTAAAAAATTTTTAAAATTTTTCAATAACATTTTACCACGCATCATTTTTACATCACATTAATACTAATTTTTATTTTTTAAACTTTTTCAATATTCCAATCAAGTTTTTAATTAAAGTTGTGTTTAGGAATAATTATTTTCTACATTAGATGGTGCTTAGATGTTAAAAATATATAATAAAATATAAAAAATTAATGTAAAAATATTAGATAACGAAATTTATTTAAAAATATAAAATAGTAATAAAAATTAATAAATTATAATAAACGTAAATGAATTGAAAAAAGAATTGTCCATGTTTGATAAAGAGCATGCGGTGGAGGGAACCGCCCAGTCATGAACTCCCCATCCCATCGATGGAATATTCATTTAACTCTATGTACAGGCCGGTTTAATTTGCCAATAAATGAGAAAAAAATTTTAAAGACCTTTAAAAGTTTTTAAAATTTATTTTACTGCATGAATCACAAACTTACAATTTATCTTACATTTTATTACTCCAAACACACTTATACTAATAATTTACTTATATATATATATATCTAATCTTTATGGAAACCCATATCATTCACCAATTGCTCCCTGGCTTCTTTTTTAGTAAATCAATCATTTTCAAATAAAACTATCTGCTAATACTAGTCTTTCATTGCTACCATTTAGTATATTAAGATCAAATATTCAAAATAAATAAATAAATAAATTTACAACTGGACAAAGATTGACCAAGCCTTAATTTAGTTAGATCTATTCATCATGTTACATTAACTCGCTTGCTCACTCAATCTTAATAAAAAATAAGTTAAACAGGTTGATTTAATATTTATATTTTTTATTTAATGATCAAATTAATTTAAATTCAAAAATTAAATTATTTCTTGAACAAATTGTGATGGTTAAAAATTATAATTGTAAACAAATAGCCTAATAAATTATTGAAATATTTGGGATATATATCTTTATAAAATTTTACAAAATTACTATGAAATTTAAGTTTTTTTTACTTACTATACAAATTATAAAACTATAGCTTTTCTGAATTTTTCTTATTTTTATAACCCTAGACACCCCCATGTGATGGTTAGCAATCACTGTTGGGCTGTTTTCTCCCAAACAAATCCAATCGGGGATGGGTTTTCGGGTCGGACTTATAGGGCACTGCCCGGACGATGCAAAGTGGTTGCCAATATGATGACAAGCCGGCAGCGAGGAGAAGATTCCAGTGCGGGCGTACGCATAAAAAAACTCAACATGTCAAGGTAGTGGTTGGCGGAGAGGAGGCGGCACACGAAAAGTTGGGGCAGAAACGTGGGAGATCGCTAAACGCCACGTGTATGGCGTCAAGTCAACGTCGCTTGAGAACGAATCCAGTGCGACGTGCTAACGAACTCCTGCTGTCCTCCGTAATCGGTGGGGTCCACTCTAATAAACAGATCATGTTTCACCAGGAGCCGTCGCTTTCCAGCGGTTTCCATTGTTTCTCATAATTGCACTGACACAGGTCCCCTTCAGAAAATTACTTATTTAATTAAATAAACACAAAGTTTACTAAAATATGGTTTGTTGTTGGAGTTTAAAAAAAAAATAGAAAAAAAGTTAACTAAAGTAGTTGATTTGATGTAAAATTGATATGTGATAAAATATGATTAAAAAATTTTAAAATTTTTTTAATTTTTTTAAAATAGTTTTGAACTCCACACGCGACCTTAATATATTTAACAGGTTTGGTACTGGATCGATTTGGCACAAGTTAACGTGTTTGTTTTTTACATACTTACCAAATACATTTATATATATTTGTTATAAATTTTAGGAATTCAAAATAAGGCAGAATATGAGTAATTTTTGGCATCAATAACAGTTTTTTTTTTTCACTAATTAAAATTATGTCAACATTTTGGAAATGTAACATTTTAAAAACACGTCAATTTTTTTTTTTTTTTTTACCAATTAATTGTTTGCGAAATCTACTATTAATTTGTACACGTTGAAAAAGTAAAAAAATGGAAATATTAGGGTGAAATGTAAGTGGGTTTTCACATTAGTTGCCCCATAACCATTAAAATAGTTTTTAAGAATTTTAATAAATAATAATGATAAAATGAGGTAAAATAGGAGTAATCTTAATTTGCCATTGATTGATATATAATACTACTTTTTCTTAGTTTTTTTTTTTAATTTATATTTTTTTACCAGTTAAAATTATAAAGATGTTTGAAACATGTTAAACTTCCGAAATGTAAAATTTTGAAAGCATATTAAAATTTTATAAACATGATATTTTGACTAATCAATTTGTGTAAATTACAAATAATATTTAAAAAAAGTCAAAAATTAATGTATATGTAACAATCATATATTATTTGAGCAGTATATATGCCATCTCCGGGTGATTTTAAGTAGCTAAAATTTGAGTTTGTGTTTGAAGCATTAGATTTCTCCAAAAATTTTAAAGTGTTTAAATATTTTTCAACTTTTTCCACATGAAAAAATTTTAACTTTTACAAATTTTTTCAATTTTTTTTAATTAGCTCTATTTTTTTTTTTTTTTTTTGTATTTTTCTTGAAAACACACCAAATACCCAATATTAATAATCCATAATTTGATAGCTTTTCAATTTGTTTTTGGGCAAAATCTGGGGCCCTGTTTGGAGGCCTCTCAACACTTTACGCATTGGTATATATATATGCTAGTTAGAGATAGAAAGAGATAAGAAAGAACTTGCTTTGGAGTGGCTATTTCTTCCCGCCAATGGAATTCCAGATGGTGCTCTCTCACATGCAATCCCATTTTCAACTAAATCATTATTTAATTATTTTTTAATTATTATTATTTTATTATTGTTAACACAACTACTGCTAGTTAGTTGCATTATTTAAAGAAACAAACAAGAAGAGAAAATGTCCATGCAAGTTCGTACGTTCATTATTATCTGGAATGGAATAGCGACACTCTCTCTCTCTCTCTCTCTCTCTCTCTGTGTGTGCTGACTTCAAAAGGATTCCTAAACTAAAATGAAAATAAATGGTAATAATGCTATTAGATAATATTCTAATTTAAAAAATAAAATAAAGGAAAGAGAGTCTAAATTACTCAAAGTTGCCCAATAAAATTAGTTTTGCTTTAGGAGGAGGGGCCATCATCATTTGCACCTCAATGCATCTCCGTTTTTGGGGAATTACTAATTAATGACCTGTCGATTTTGTCCTTTAGGCCACAAGCCTTCAAGCACTCTAGGTTAAATGAGGAACACTCAAAGTTAGATAATATTATATTAATTTAATTTCTCACATCCTAATTATGAATATTAAACATAATAAAAATTAAATAAATAAATTGATGATTTTTAATAAATTAATTACTCGATATGAGTCATGTTATAAAATTAATAATATTTCTTTCGTAAAATAATAACACAGTAAAATAAAAGTAAGATTGTGTTGTATTTATGAATTTCAAATCAATAAATTTTTTACTATAATTTATTAAAAATAATTGTTCAAATATAATATTATCACTTTAGATATGAACTTTATAATTTATTCAAGTCATTTAACAGAAAAATTTATAATGTGTTAAAACTACAGAATGTATATGTGTATATATATATATATTTGAATTCTTTCAATAATAAATCATCCACTTTCTAAGTGACTCCAAGTATTGTAAATATTTCTAGTGCAATTCTCTGCTTGTTTTGTGGTAGAAAGTACTTCAAATTCGTGCCCTAGGGTATCAATGCGTTTGAAAATATTAACAGTTGTTCCAAATCTTGCAAGCTTACTATAATTCATGCAGAGCCAACTCTAAGACATCAAATTACTATTTGTTTTGTCCTCTTACTCCTATGATCATTCTTTGTTTTCTCAAAAAACAAATATTACAACTACAATAATAATAACACCATATCATTCAGAAAAAAAAAATAAATAAATGCTAATCTAACACCCTCTCTATTATTAATTTTATCTAGTGGGGGTTTTATTAGTTAATAATTATTTTAAGTGTGACTGAACAGCCTTCAATAATATAAGACTGATTAAATTTTATTTTAATTTGAGAAAGAAATTGTCCTAACTGTTTGGAACATATGAAAGTTCTACTTGGTTAAAAAAAAAAAACTATTAATTTTATAATTTTGTAAGTATTAATTTTATTGATAAAAAGCAAAAATGAAAAATCTCTGATCAATGAGAAATTTCATTCTAATTTCTTAAATGTAATGTCCAGCCAGACATAGCAATTAAGGTTTTCAAGATCAACTCAACAGCACAAGGCTCTCATCTTCTTCATAATTCATTTATATATTTAGTGATCTTAATTTTACATTAAGATCCTATAATATAAATTAGTTTTAATACTCATTTTAATTCTAAATAAGTATAAATTTTAAGAGTATCTATTATATTAAAGAAGTACTTAAGATAGACTATTATTTTCTTTTTACGAAACTACTAAATACATTCTATTTTTAAATGTTCACATTCTATATCCTCTCATAATAAATAGTGATTTTTTTGAGAGTGAAAAGTTAAAGTTAAAGTGTTAAAAAGTTAAAGACGGGAGAAGTAATACCTATTCTATATCCATGCCATTGACATCCTTAAATTTAAATTAAATATAAAATAAATGTTGTTCATTTAATTTGAAACTAAGACTGTGTTTGTTTGGGTGGATAAATAATATCATGGAATAATATGTGATTAATTTTTTATGTGAGATTATTTTTTTGATTTTTGGTTGGTGGGATATAAAGTGAAATAAAAGATGTGATTTGATATGTGATATAAAAGAAAATAATTTTAAACTTTTAGATCTTGACAGAAAACAAATCTGGAGATAGGGGATTAATAATCCCACCGCTCCCACGAAATAAGTCATCTAGCATTTTTTGGACAACAAATCCCATCTCGGTTTATCATCCCATGATCTAAAAAACACATCAAACGCTGGTTTTGTGAGACCCATTAATTAGGAATCCTAATCCAACGGTTTCATCCCGGAACAAACACCGCCTAAATGTTTAAAGAGCCATTTTTTGCAACAAATAGTTCAAATAATTTAAAATTAAAATAAAATAAAAGTCAATCTAGGGATTGAGTGTTTTTAAATATGAATAAAAAAAAAATTCTGTAAAATTTTTATAAAAATTTCTATAAAATCTAGGGAAGTGGAAAGGACATCCCACATCGGTGGAATGTTAAGGTGTGTGTTGTACATAAACCCAGCCTAACGATCAGATTTTTAATTTAATTAGTTGGATTTGGGTGATTTTCTCTGGTTCAAGAAAAAATATGAATAAAAAATTTCTATAAATATACAGGAAAGTTCTTACAAACTCACTTTTTCTCTCTTCGTTACACTTAACTCTTTCGCAAGAGATTAAAGAGAGAAAATTTTCCTCTGCACTATTTCGAGAAAATAGTTCCATAAACGAAAGTTATACCAGAAAGGAGTTGTTCCTATTTCTTCTTTAATTTTATTTTTTTCCTTTTATGTCTCAATAAAAATAAATGAACAAAACAAAGATAACATGTAATGTTTAAAGATTTAAAAAAAATAAATAAATAAATAAACAATCTCCACAACAGCAAAATAATCCATTGCGAAGTTAAATATATATATATATATATATAACATGTATCAAAATAAAAATAAACAAAAAATAAATAAGTAAGATATGTGTCGAATCACTAACAATACCTTAAATTTGTAATATAAAAATAAAATTTAATATTTAAATATTAAAAAAATACTTTTAAATCTCCTCACTGATTATTTTTTTTTTTTTTTTTTTTTTTTTTTTTTTTTTTTTTTGTGGGTAAGTACTCAATAATTGATTCATTAATTATAGACTTGATGATAAAATTTTAAAAAAATACTACAGGTGTTTGAACAATAAATATTTTAAATTTTACCTTAAAAAAAAAAATTAAAACACGGGTCCTCTATAAAAAGAACAATTGCTATGTACAAATACAATAGTTTGGTATAAGAAATCCACCCATGTGCGTTTGGGTCATAAAGCTAATCAAATGGTAGAGAATAGAAGTGGGAAACAGCTATAAAATAACACTTAAAACAAGCAGTCTTTGTTATATATATATAATAATGACCAAAAAAAAACAAAAAAATCGTATTTGGTGGGCTGGACTCCAAACAAACAAACAAACAAAAATAACAAATTGAAAAAAATAAATAAATAAAGGTTTGACCCAGTAACTGAAGTCAATTACAACATGCTGGAATCATTGCGCCAATTTAATTACTTCAAAGCTTTCAGATGCGAATCACTTAAAAAGGATTCGCATGAATAATTAGGAATTTTTAATTGATATATTTAAAATTAAATTATATTAAAAATATAAGAAACTATAAATTACCTTATGTAATAATAATTAAATTATTTTTAATAATTATTATTAAGTAGTGGTGGCACTATTTTAAGAATGAGTGGAACCATTATTATAAAAATTTCAAATAATTATATATATATATATATTTTTTTAACAATGATTTCAAAGTTGTTATGAGCCGTCATTTTAAAGCAATCAAAATTATGATTAAATCACTATTTAAATAATGAAGTTATATTTAAACAAGTTTTCTTACGTAGTTATCTTCAAATTTCTTAATTTCAAACCTATAGATGCAAAGTTAACCTTGAATGGTATATCTCCTCTGGTTTTTATTTGCAGTCATGTCATTTTTTTTTTTTTAATTTTCCGAAAAATAAAAATATTTATGAAATCTATCAAGGGTTGTCTCTCTTGTGTTTTTTTAGTAGGTTTGGAAATTTGGGAAAATGCCAATAATGGGCTTAAACAGGCCCGTCACTGCTCCCACTAGGAAGCCCAAAAATAAAGCATACCCGTAAAAGAGAAGGTGCTTTTGTGGAAAGTTACTTATTTTACTCGCCCTTCTTGGGTTTTGGATCTCCACTTTCCGACCCGGCAACGGCAACCGTTTACTTTTCAAACAAGGACAATTTCGTAATAGTGTTCAAAACAAGGGACTATTTAAGCCCACTCCCCCACGTTAATCACCACCCCAATATCATCGTTCGTCACGCACGGACTCACGCCCCGGAGAAGAAGAAGAGCGGGCGAATTCCCGGCTAAACCCAGTTGAAAGTTCAAACCATCACCGCGGACTCGAGTTTAATCCGTACATATAAACATTGTTACTTCTCTCAAAACCCACAATCATCGATCCAAATCTTCCCCTTCTTTTCCTTCATTTCCTACTCGGTTAGATATATTAGTTTATTGCAGAGGAGGGGGGAGAGAGAGAGAGAGAGAGAGAGAGAAACATGGCGTCGGAGTTGATCTACAGGGGTCACGAGACCCAATCCAAGTCCGACGAGTACTATCCGAAGCCGCCAAAGCCATGGCTCGCCGTGATTCGGCCGATTCGGTACATGCTTCGAGACCAGCGACTCGTCTTCGTGCTGGTGGGCATTGCCATCGCCACCGTCGTCTTCACTTTCCTTCCCGTCTCCTCCTCTAGTGCCCCTAAAGGGCACAGCTACAACCCGATCTCCGGCTCGCACTTCCCCTCCGAGTCAACTGGGTTAACGCATCGGGTCTTCTACCAGAGCCAAAACGGGCTGGGGTCGTTTCATTCGGGCGGGAAGCTGCCGTTGGGGCTGAAGAGCAAGGGACAGAGGATCGTGGTCACCGGCGGGGCAGGGTTTGTCGGAAGCCACCTCGTGGATCGTCTGATTGCGAGAGGGGACAGCGTGATCGTCGTCGACAATTTCTTCACGGGTCGGAAAGAGAACGTAATGCACCATTTTGGGAATTCGAGGTTCGAGCTCATCCGACACGACGTCGTCGAGCCTCTCCTCCTGGAAGTCGATCAGATCTACCACCTTGCCTGCCCTGCCTCTCCTGTTCATTACAAGTTCAACCCCGTCAAGACAATTATATCCTTGAAATTGCCAATATGTTTTTCTTCCTTTTTTTTTTTTGCTTTGATGAGTTTGATTTTGTGAATGGATTGGAATCCTTAATTCTGGGTTTTGGGGGGTTGCTCACAAGACAAATGTGGTGGGAACTCTGAACATGCTTGGTCTGGCGAAGAGGGTTGGAGCACGTTTCTTGCTAACGAGCACCAGCGAGGTGTACGGTGATCCTCTGCAACACCCTCAGGTCGAGACTTACTGGGGCAACGTCAATCCCATCGGTGAGTCAGATTTCCTCTGCACTATTTTACCATACATGCATAAACCCTGTGCCGTCGGTGTTGGTGGCCGGTTTGTGATTCGTCACCGGCTGGCCGTTCGGCAGCCGACGTTGGCCACGCCAAAACAACCTGGCGCTAAGAGCGACGTCGTAGGGTCCTAGCAGTGGTCGTTGGGCTGTCGTTTAGTATTAGCATGGGAGAGTTGAAGCCACGTGTTGAACCGTGGCTGGAAAAATGAATGTTTTGACCTAGATCTGGTCGGGAGGGACTGAAGAAATGCAACAGTGAGGCCCGTAATTAGCGGGGTCTTCTAATCAAACGGTTCAGATTATTTTCAACGTTGATCAATTTTTTTTTTTGGGTTTAAATGATAGAGCAGTAAAAATGGGAAAGTTGGGTGGGTCTGATTGTGGGATGGGTTCTCAACGATTGGATCGTCCAAATGAGCGACCTGACAGATAGAGATTGGAGTTTAAAGTGAAAGCTGCAGTAGCAATAGAAGTATTAACGCGATGTCGTGTTTTGTGAGGACAGGTGTCCGAAGTTGCTACGACGAGGGAAAGCGCACTGCTGAAACTCTAACCATGGACTACCACCGTGGGGCCGGCGTTGAGGTTTGATTTTTTGTCTTTTCTTAAATTTTATACGTTAATAAATAAATCGTAATAAGTGATCTGTAAAATAATAATAATAATGGTGATGTGGAATGGTGAATAATAATAATAATAATAATGCAGGTTAGGATTGCTAGGATTTTCAACACGTATGGGCCTCGCATGTGCATTGATGATGGCCGCGTTGTTAGTAACTTTGTTGCTCAGGTACGTCTCTTAGTTATCCATCTACCCTCCCTCAATTTTCACACAAAACCGAAATGGTTGAGATTTTATTTTATTTTATTTATTTATTTATTTTTGTAATTGGTCGATGGTAGAGAAATGCTATAAGCTATTTTTTTTTTTTTTTTTTTTTGTATGATTCTCATGCGAATCCTGCAAAAAGTAGTGGTTGAAGTTGGTCATTCATAGTGTTTGAGGGCTAGCTCAATTTTGCCAGGTTTAGAATAATTCACAAATGGTTTGAGCTTTAAATTTGCTTTTCAATAGTTCTAAATTTGAGCGATGAAGTATATTTCTATACGTATCTTAATCGTAAGTAGTTTTAAAAATTATACTACTTTGTAAGAGTATCTATCATATATTTATTAATAAAATTAATTTAGACAAACTCTATTTTTGTTTTATTTTCACTCATGATAAGATATTATTCTTCATCTTTAAATCTAAAAGTGACTTTCACGATTAAAAAAAATGTATTTAATTGCGGTGTTAATTTTAAATTAATTATATAATAGTTGTCTTAAATTATTATTTTTAAAGCTATGCTAAAATTTAATAAATAACTCTATGTCTGAAACAACTAGAAAAATTTTCTTTGAATGAAAATTTTAAAATATTTCAATTTTGCTTCAAGTTTTACTATTTAAATCTAAAATTGTGTAGATGTTTTATCCTATCTAAGTTAATTAGGTTTAGTTTAATAATAGGTACTTTTATTTTGATTTTTGCAACTTTAATTATTTTGTACGCATTTATAAGAAAATTTCCAGATCTAAAATGTTTTTTTAAGTCCACGACATTAATATATAAAAATTTTTTAAAATATATGTAAAAAAAAAAAAAAAAGAAATTGATATCGACCTGATACAAAAGACAAGTGATACATTTGAATCAGAGGTAAATTGGAAAGGCATTTTGACGGTAGTAGGGATAACCATGAGTGGCTGCTGAATGCTCTGCGCGCAGGCCATAAGGAAGGAGCCTTTGACTGTTTATGGAGACGGGAAGCAGACAAGGAGTTTCCAATATGTGTCCGATTTGGTAAGACATCAACATCGTACACTCTTCTTTTCTTTTCTTTTTCATTAAAGTAATGATTTTGAGTTTGAATTTAGATTTCCTACGGAGTAACTCCTTGGTTGGTGTAGCTACCCTTGAACGAATCTGTTATGACCATTACCGGCGTCATTAAAATATTATCTCGAATAATTCATGCTTAAGATATTTTTCCATTAAAATTAAATTAAGTACAAATTTAAAATTAAAATATGTTAATACACATTCAGAATAAATTTTCTTTTTCAAAAATAAATTTAAAATTGATTATTTTTGCTGCAATTTTGGAGATAATTGCGAAAAGGGTAAAAGATGCTGAGGGATATATGTTGTGTGTTGTTGGTTGATTTGGAAGGTGGAGGGCCTGATGCGGCTGATGGAAGGAGAACACGTAGGACCTTTCAATCTTGGAAATCCCGGTGAATTCACCATGCTTGAACTTGCTCAGGTATCTTTCTCATTACTATTATTTATTTTATTTTTCAAAAAAAAATAATAAAAAAATCTTTTCCTTATTTATTTATTTTTCTTTCTTTTTTTTTTTTTTTTTTTTTTTAAAAAGGAAAATGTTGTTGAGACTTTGGGGTTTATCGTTTTAAAATGAAAATAGAAGTAAGATTCAATTTAATTAAAAAACATTATCTTTACCAAATATCAATCATCATTGTGTTGATTAATGAAGATTTTATGTACAAATTAAATTATTATTTCAACTTTCCTCCATCATCCATCCAAATGCGATTCCAATCACAATACAGCCTCATTAAATAGTACTCTATATAATTGTAATATTATAAAGGTGATCCCATCAGCACACCACTTTATTTTTCATTAGTTAAAATTATACAATTGTTCATATTATTTTTCAGATATATGTTACGTACATATAACGTCATATTCAATCTAAAATATAATTGTAATATTATAAATATCTTTATTTTATAATATAAATTATTTTCTAGAAATATATAGATAATGCAGCTTACCAATATTTTGTTAGATAATTTGATAAGTGAACAAGTAATTACAATTTAAATTTTTTGGAAAAATACTTATGCAAATAAATTACTTTATTACGACAAAATTTTATAATTTTAAATTTTTTTTTAAAAAAATGTTTGTTATTGTAAAAAAATAAAATTTAGTTTTCAAAAGAAAGA
The DNA here is from genome assembly GCA_035590655.1 of Pouteria glomerata. Classification (NCBI taxonomy): domain Eukaryota; kingdom Viridiplantae; phylum Streptophyta; class Magnoliopsida; order Ericales; family Sapotaceae; genus Pouteria; species Pouteria glomerata. The sequence goes on along the minus strand of JAVXUM010000012.1, from coordinate 1,686,685 downwards.
TACTTATAGTTTGTTTGATGAATTTGTTTATATTTTTAAAAATTAAATTTTTGGTTTATTGATTTTTCTACTTAGATATTTTTTTTGATAATTTTATTATTTTGGGTACAAGAATGGTGAGAAAAAAAAAATCAATGATTATATTTTGAATTTAGAAATAGTGATGAAAGTTAGTAGGGATAAATAACAATTAAAATTTTAAATTTATAAGTTGTTTTATTTTCCTTTTTGTAGGTTTTATGTAAGACCAAAAAAAAAAAAAAAATTGAAAGGCTAAAATAAATTATATTTTCATTTATATTATTATTAATATAAAAATAAATTAAAACTTAATCAAATAAAAAAATAACTTATTTCGTGTCAATTTATTGACAAATTTTTCCATTTCTTTATTATCATGATATTTATTGTTTTTCACAAATAAGCTCTTCCTATTTTTGGGTTGTAAATAAGTTCATCCTATTAATAATAATCTCTTTTGAATAATAAAATTGTCAAGTTTCGACTTAGGTCTAACGTGTTAAATTAATAATTTTCATAAAATTATAAAATAAAATATTTCAAATATTTCTTTTATATTCTATGGGTCCCAGATATTTCATAAATTAATAATTAGCTAAAAAATACGTAATAAATTGACTATAAAGTTTTCTCAGAATATGAATAAAGAGCAGCTTGAGTGTGTTGGATATTGTTCCTTGAGTGATTTGCAAATCTTATTTTTCAAAACCCGTTGTTGCAATTCTTTTTTGCGAGCATGAAGGATACTTTTGACTTTGTTCACATTATACTTCACATGTTTCATCTGTCATGATTTTTTCCTCGACACTATTGAGATGCGAAGCTGTTTTTACTATTTTAGAGAATTAAACCATAAAACAATATAATTAGGTTAAAAAGGGCTAGTTTGGTATCATTCATATTTTTGTTCCCTACTGCAATTTTGTTTAGAATAGTAAATTTTTGATTTAATGAAATAGTTAATTTTACAAAATTAATTCAATCTTGAAAATCCCAATGAATTTACTATATGCTTGAGATTTTTGAGTTTATCATTTGAAAATGAAAATAAACATAAGATTCACTCTTAATTAAAAATATATATATATTTTTTGGCAAAATAGCATCATTTTGTTGAAAAATGAAGATTTTTATGTACAAATTAGTATTTCAACTTTCCCCGAGTCATCCAAATGTGTCACAATTATTTTCGCAATTGGTATTTCATAACCCATTCTTTTATCGAAGGTGGAGATTAAAATATAGAATACATCAAACTTGGATTGACAAAAAAATTGGATTTAGTTTGGCGATTTTTGCTAACGTTTATGTTTATTCAAACATTTTATTAAATTAAAATAATAATCTATAATTAAAATGATTTAATTTATTAAATGAGCATTATTTTTTACTAGATAATATAATTACATATAAATATTTTATAACGTTAAATTAATGTGAGATGCATTTATTAAATTCAATTAATTTTTTTATAAAACAGTTAATAGAATTAACTTTTGTAAATAAAATTGTATTATAAAATATTTGAAATGCAGGTGGTTCAAGAGACAATTGACCCAAATGCAAAGATAGAATTCAGGCCTAACACAGAGGATGATCCCCACAAGAGAAAGCCTGATATCGCAAAGGCCAAAGATCTACTGGGTTGGGAGCCCAAGGTGTCCCTTCGTAAGGGTCTTCCCCTCATGGTTAAGGACTTCAGGCAACGAATCTTTGGCGATCACAAAGAAGATGGTGGTGCTTCCTCCACCACAGCTGCTTAAATTATTAACATACTTTCCCATCCACATTCATGGTGGTTGAGCTGTTTTACCTACCTACTTTAATTGATTGGGCCAACAAGAGTCCAGCCAAGCCAGCAAGCCTCCCTCCTCATTGCTGCTCTTCCATTGGCTTCGCTTTCATTCTTATGGAATAGTTTTTGAGCGTTTTCTCTCTCTTCTATTATCATCGATACTATGTAATTTTTCTGTAGTGCTTGGAATCAGAAAAAAGAAAATACTGTTATTTCGTCAATGCTCTTAGATAGCCAAATTCCATGTTCCAGCAATCATTTCTGCGCACAAGCATTCATATACAGTACAATAGTAATATCTAACAGCGTAAAGATAGGCAGCCAGCAAGTAACGATGTTGTTACTCATGGTGAAAGTGCAGTCTACAGTTTAAGAGGGTATTTGATTTAAACC
>JAVXUM010000012.1:1641074-1661616 GCA_035590655.1 Pouteria glomerata | reverse complement strand
TTATTCTAAAATTTTTATCCTGTACCAATCATATATTTAATTGTAAAAGGTTGTAAAGATATATTGTATGAGGGTAATGAAAAAAGGGTAAAAATTTTCATTATCTTTTGTTGCCCACTCTCTCTCAAGGTAAAAATTTACTCTCATATGTAAGTAATAATTATTCTCATAATAATTGTTATCATCTATCTAAATATATGTAATAGAGGGTAAAAATTAATTCAATAACTTTTATTCTCGTAACCCTCAAAACAAATATGCCTTTAATAAAAAAAGATGCATAAAATAGAACTCTGTATAGGTTAAAAAAATGATTTTTACCCTGTATGTTGTTTTTTTTTTTTTTTAAGTATTTTTTCATCTTTTTATGAATGCAATAACATTTTAAAAGTTTTTACAAATAAAACCTAAATCAAAATTCTGTAAATGAAGTCAAATACACTGAAAAAAGTCAGCTTTTATCTCACCAAACAATGGGAAAAGGCTTGCTGCTTTTAGAATTGGGTGGGTGGATAGTTCTAATTTTGTTTAAAGTTTTAAATTTTTTTAAAATATTTAAAGAATTTTTAATTTCTTGTAATTAAGTTTCTGTTCCTTTATATTAACTTTTTGTTTTTTTTTTCTCGATTTTCTTCAGAACTTCAAATGCCATCCAAATAATGAGAAGAAAAAAAAATGTCATTTTTTTTCACCTTTTTAACTTTTTGTTAAATAACAACCAATAATGATAGTGTAGATAAATCCATTACTTATGTATATAATTTTGTCTTTATTGAACAATTATTTTTCTTATGAACAAATTAACTTTTAAGACTTTTTATTTTATTTTATTTTCTTCCCTCGTTAACAAATTAAATATATTCTAAAATTATTTTTCACACTAGTTTTGCTTATTTATGTAACATATTTAAAAAACAAAAAAATTTACTTTAAAACAAATGAAAATTATTTTCATTCCATTTACTCCAGTCAAACACGCTGTAAGTTGGCAACGGTTTGAAGATATAAAAAAAATATATAACTTTACAAATTTTTATAAATATAAATTATAAAAATATATAATTTAAATTTTTTAAAAAATTAATTTTTATAATTTATATAACAAATCGAATCATTAATTTAATATTTATATATTAATTCAATAACTATTATTATATAAATCAGACCCAACAGTTAGTATTTATTTTTTATTTTCATGTCTTTTAATACGGATAAATACTAATTTTATACAATTTGTGTCCTCTGACTTTCAGAAATTAACAATGCGACCGTTAGCCAAACTGGTATCCTTAACGCACCCAAGTCTTCACCTCTCTCATCCGACCATTGAATCCTTCACCTGGAACACCATCATTCGAGCTCACGTCCAAGGCAAGGCTCGAGCCCCGACGACGGGCCCTGCCCACGACCCACTTACCATATTTCTCCGCATGCGCTTCCGTGGCATCGACCCGGATTTCCACACTTTCCCTTTCCTTCTTCAGTCCTTCACTTCTCCGTATAAACTTCACTCCGGACAAAGCATTCATGGCCAGATTATTTGTTTTGGGTTCCATGGTGACCATTTTGTCCAAACATCTGTCATCAGCATGTACTCTGCTTGTGGCAATTTGGGTTTCGCCCAACAAGTGTTTGACGACATCATCCAACCGGATTTACCCTCCTGGAATTCGATTATAAATGCGAACGTGAAGATGGGTATGTTTGATGTTGCGCGGAAGTTGTTTGATGAGATGCCTGAACGAAATGTGATCTCTTGGAGTTGTATGATGGATGGGCACGTGAGGTGCGGTGAAGGCAAAGAGGCCCTGAAATTGTTTAGGGTGATGCAGAAGTTGGAAACCGGAGATGCTAGGCCCAATCAATTCACCATGTCTGTTGTGCTTTCAGCTTGTGGACAGTTAGGTGCACTTGAGCACGGGAAATGGGCTCATGCTTATATTGACAAATGTGGGATGGAGGTTGATGTTGTTTTAGGGACTTCTTTAATAGACATGTATGCCAAATGTGGGAGTATTGAGAGGGCAAGGTGGGTGTTCAACAATTTGGGCCCTAAAAAGGATGTAATGGCTTGGAGTGCCATGATAACTGGTTTGGCTATGCATGGGCACAGCGAAGAATGTCTTGGTTTATTTTCAGAGATGACAAATCATGGGGTGAGGCCTAATGGTGTTACTTTTTTGGGGGTGCTCTGTGCTTGTGTACATGGGGGTTTTGCTAGTGAGGGGGACTCGTATTTTAGGAGAATGAGTGTAGAATTTGGCATTACTCCTTCGAATCAACACTATGGTTGCTTGGTTGACCTTTATGGAAGAGCTGGTCTAATTGAGGCGGCATGGAATACCGTAAACTCTATGCCAATGGAACCTGACGTGCTTATATGGGGAGCTCTTTTGAGTGGATCAAGAATGCATGGGGACATTGGAATATGTGAAGTTGCATTCAAGAAACTAATTGAATTGGAACCCACAAATAGTGGAGCTTATGTGCTTCTCTCAAATGTATATGCAAAGGCTGGAAGGTGGAAGGATGTAAGGCAGTTAAGAGATCTTATGGAGGTGAAGGGGATAAGGAAAGTTCCCGGTTGTAGCATGGTTGAAGTGGCGGGTGTGATTCATGAGTTTTTTGTGGGAGATGAAACTCATCCGGAGATGAGAGAAATATATCTGATGATTGAGGAGATTATGAAGAGGCTGAAGATGGAGGGTTATGTGGGCAACCCAGGAGAGGTATTGCTTGACTTGGATGAGGAGGGAAAGGAGTTGTCACTCTCATTTCATAGTGAAAAGTTGGCTGTGGCCTTTGCCATTTTAAAGACGAGTGCTGGTACACCAATACATATAGTAAAAAACCTTAGGATATGCAGTGATTGTCACGTTGCTATGAAGATGATTTCTAGGATTTTTGGTCGGGACATTGTTGTTAGAGATTGCAATAGGTTTCACCATTTTAGCCGTGGCATATGCTCCTGCAAAGACTACTGGTGAATGGATACGTGCTAAATTCTGAAATCGGGTCTTGTCCCTTTCTTATCTGTTGTCTATCTTCATCTCTGAACAGCCTGGCGTCATGGAATCTAAGCTGCAAATAATCTGTCGGGTTCCGGAAACTGCTACTGGACATGAATTTTAGGCTTCAGATGCAAACCTGATGGAAAAGCCAATGCTGATATAAACTTTGATTTACAAGATTGAAGCATCACGTAGGCTAGAGCCCACGGACAAAGAGTCCTCATCTCTTGTTTTTATCCAGCAAACATACATTGCCTTTGTAACAAATTACTTATGCACTCAAAACTCAATTTATTTTGAAAGTTTTGCCTCTTTTTGGCAAGTTATCAAACAAAGAATGTTTTTTTTTTTTCTTTTCTTTTTAGAACAAATTTAATACCTAATTTATTTTTGCTGCTTTGTTTTAATTTAAAAGTTGGTACCAAACATGCATTTTGCTCTCACTAGAACTCGTAAGTCATATTTGCCCGGTATCCTATGATGAGAGGTGAAGGAATGCGCTCTCCTTCTTTCTTTATTCTTTTCTTTCTTTCTAATTAGTGACATCAATGTATAGGACAAGAAGTCATTTTACAATTCACAGTGAATTTAAACAGGCCTAATTTGGAATTTTAGGATATCTTTTACCCTACCTCTGATTTGTTTGTCTTTTTCAACTTAAAGAACAAATCTTATGAGGTAATTAACAGTTATATATGTAGAATTGTTTTTCAGAATTATGTTATTATTATATTTCTGAATTAATAAACTACAGTATTAGTGGTAGACATTGTTATTTTAATTGATAGGAACTTTTTTTTTTTTTTTTTTTGGTTTTTTGGTTTTTTTTTTTTCATAGCATTGATGCTAAAAATTTATATTCTTTAATCTTCACTTACTTCACCTTGCAGGATAAGGTCATGTTAAAATCTACGGCTGTCATCCACTGGGCAGAATTCATAGCCGCACGCTGCCACTTGCCATTGCCAATCAAGAGATTTTACTATTCGGCCGTGTTTTGATTGAGGGATGTCGGATTCAGGTTGAGTTGCTGTGTTTGATTGAGGAACGTTGGGTTCAGGGTTAGATTTGTAATTTGATGGTTTTACAAGTTTTATATTGAATAATAGTAATAATAATAATAATAGTAATAATAATAAAAAGAGAGAAAGGAGATTCCTTCAAGACGAGTTATGAGAAATATTTGTTATTAAAAATTAATAGTTTTAAATTATTTAACATTAAATCATGTATTTTATCTCGTTTTATATTTAATTAGTTAAATATTAACAAAACAATTATACATTAAAAAATTAATTACATATTATATTTAATCATATATATTATCATATGATAATATCTCATATCATTCATTTTATCTAATAAATTTTTTTTTTTTGAATTATTTGAACAATTTACTCGCACACGTATCGTTAGTCTAATAATAATGTTAGACTAGATCTGTTCAATTAAATATATGACCCAATAAATTTAAATTTATTGTTTAACAACTAATAGATTTGGATCTGAATGATTACCTATTATTTGTTAAAATAAAATATTTAAAAATTAAAAATTAAAAAATATTTAAACAATAAAAATTTTTTAATACAACTCAAAAAATTGTCAGATTAATATTCAAAGCCAAAACTTATTCATTCTAATTATGAACTTTAACACCTTAACCTATGCCTTTAAATACATAAATTAAAATATATTTTTGACGTTGAATTTCTAATCTTACGAAGTAAAACCTAACAGTCGATTTATAGTCACATGTTTCTCGTGTTATCCTTGGCCTCCTTGGGGTAGTATGTCTTTTCTTACGTTTCTACGTTTTAACCAGCTTGTGCTGATGGAAGCACGCAAAAGTAATCGAGGTTTATATATATATTAATATGATTGAATAAATGCAGTGTTGTATAGCCAAAAAAAAAAAAATTTAGGCTTAAAAAATTTTTTTTTTTTGGCTTATTGTACATATATATATATTTTTTTTTAATTTTAAGAAATAATAATTTTAAAAAAATTATTTTTTAAAATAAATTCATATAATCTTATAAATTAGATTTGATTTTTTTTTTTAAATTTAGATCAAATTTATTTTAATTGAATTTAAACCAAACCGATTTGATTCAAATTTGATCTACATCCGTCCATGGGCAGGCCTAACCGTTGGATTGGCTTCCCCCTTTTCAACTGGCGCCTCAAGCAAGCACAAGAAACACGTTGGCTTCCCCTGAACAGTGTAACACCACACAAGCCCGTCTGTGTCCTCCCAAGGGTACGTACATTTTCTTATGTACGCATATATTTATATACACGTATATATATATATCTATATTGACACCGAGAGGTCTTCTCCAGTCGAATCCGACGACCGCAGCGTACCGGCTCCGGCAATTTCCAGATTTCACGGGCCAGCATCTCTGGAGTATGACGATCCCTTCCCTTCGTGCCGTCCTTGATCTTCGTAGTTACAGTATTTTATTTTGGGTTTTTATTTTTTTTTTAAGTTATGTGGTTATATCTCAAATGAAATTCTCAAAATATGCATCATTATTATATTGCAAGATTCGCTTTCAGATGTCTCAAATCTTGTGCTCGTCTTTCATTTTTTTTTTTTCGTAAATTAATTTGGACTTGGATTTGTTTGCTGAACAAATTTACGAGATTCAGATTGAGTTAATATTTATGAGTTTGGAATCAAATGATTTTGTGTTATTTTTTATGATGAACCGCTTAAACATTGTTTTAGTAGTCTGCGTTTGTATTTATGAATTTCAAAATCAAAGTATTTGGTCCTAATTATTTAAGTATGATTAATCAAATATAATCTTGTTGGATTTCTTCGTGAATTTAAGTAGTTTAACATGGCATTTTTATAAGGGATTAAAAATCTTCACCCAAAATAATAATAATAATAATAATAATAATAATAATTTGAAATACTTTGTGACAATGGTGGCTCTATCATTTTAGGAATTAGTGGCATCACTACTTTGGTAGTAATTATTAATAATTATTAGAAAAAATTTTTATATATTATTACATAAATTAATTCTATTACTTAAGTTTTAATAGAATTTAATTTCAAATCCATTGATTTGAAATTTCTAATTATCCAAACGAATCCTTTAGTGAATTGTGATTGACTTAAAATTACCGCATAAAAGGAGTTATTTGAAGTCTTCAATGATATTTTGCTCCAGTAACTACTACTTTAATTATTAAAAGTCCTTTATGAATTTCATAAATTAGCTATCTCTATTTTAGTGTATAAAATTAGGCCTTAATCCACTTGTTTGAATCCACATCTATCTAAACAGAACCTAAGTGCCAATTTAGTTGCAGAACAAAATGAACTGTTGTGATATTAAGTGCTTGACCATCATATGTGACTGTACAACTTGTTAATTTATTCAATTGACTTATTGAATCTGGTTTCCTGTTTTGAACATCTAGTTATGTTGTATATCCTGCAAATAAACCAATTAGCGGACTTTGAATTAAGCTGCCACTTATAAATAATCAATTAAAGAAGGCAACATTAATATTTATCTAATTGAAGTTTTTTTTGCATAGGTGTTAAATGATAATATAATAATTTTTTCCCCAAAAATTATGATTTTTTTTAGCTGATGGTTTTCATTTACTAACTGCTTATCTTTTCCAGATATGTAATTGTTTGAGCAGTTTATCTTCTCTATGCTTGTGCAGTGAAATTCGAAGTGCTTTAGATGGCTTCCGTGAATAATTATTCTGCCGAGAGCATACATGGAATTTCCAATACTTTTGGGCATGAAAAATGTGAAGACTACTTGATTTTTAGTGGTGAAACTTCTCTTGGAGATGGATTACGGGCTTTTCTGTATTTTCTTGGTCTTGCATATTGTTTCATTGGATTATCAGCTATAACTGCTCGGTTCTTCCGGTCTATGGAAAATGTTGTTAAGCACTCTCGGACTGTAATGGAGATAGATCCTTCAACAAATACTGAGTCTATTAGACTTGAAAGAGTGTGGAATTACACAATTGCCGATATCACTCTACTGGCATTTGGGACTAGCTTTCCTCAAATCTCTTTGGCTACCATTGATGCCATACGCAACCTTGGGGAATTGTACGCTGGAGGTTGGTTTTAGTACATTCTTTCTCTACCTTGGTTTTTATTTGAACTAAAGTAAGCTGGTGAGATATTAAACCCGGATCTGTTGGCTGCCTGTGAATTATAATCAACTAATCTAATATTGGCTATGTAAAAAACAAAAGGAAAAAAAAATAAAAATAAAAATAAAGAATGCTTTTTAAGTTTATTAAACTGTATTGGGAGAAAGGTGAAAAAACTCCTAGCAACTTCCCCAACCCCGCACATGCTTACACACAAAAAGAAAACCAAAAACTTGCCTATATTTGTTTGCAAGCCCATGTATGTAGAAACCACCAGGTTGGTTATTACAGATGTTAGATTTTTGAGATTGAATTAATTATGCCAATCCAATCAGAATTGTTTCTGATTGAGCTGTAAACTTTGTCCGTCCTGCATATTGTGGTGATTGCTCTAGTGAATAAATACGTATTCTATTTGTTTTCAGTAAGCACAAACTACTAAGTTCAAATGGATATATACAAATTAATATTTGAGTACTTTAATATTGACTTCTCCTTGGAATGCTTGCATGACGCATTTGTGCCATTTTGCATTTGGATCTGCACATAAAATTAGTTCAAGACCTTACATTTCTGTTTATATGTTGCCGTCGGCAACTTTTAAAATTTACTTGATTAACAGGTTTGGGTCCTGGAACACTTGTTGGCTCTGCTGCATTTGACCTATTTCCTATCCATGCTGTTTGTGTTGTGGTTCCAAAAGCTGGAGAATTGAAAAAGATATCAGATCTAGGAGTTTGGCTAGTAGAGCTCTTTTGGTCCTTTTGGGCTTATATTTGGCTGTATATAATACTAGAGGTGACATTTTTTATTTGTTCTCGAGTAACCTATGCTTTTGATGTCAAGGCATTTTTTGAACTCGCATGGCGCCCAGTGCATCTTTTTAGTAAAGATATTGAGACTGCTTCTCTGGTTACTAATCTCAAACCCAAATTTCTATTGCACATCTGTGTGAATTTTAACGAAAAGGCTTAACTTGATGCTCTCACATTGCTTGTCTTATATTTTCATCTGTTTGCACACGCAAATAATACAGTCCTATACATTATTTTACCTGGTAAAATAAGATTAGCTACTTGAATAAGATATGATTAGTTATTTGAATGTTTGGAACGTGATTTGCTAGATAGGAATTGAGTCCTGCCTTTGAGAGCTCACATTCGAAGAAACTTGTAATCATAAATAATGGAATTGACTTGCAGTTATAACTTATAGGAGCCAATGGATATAAATAAGGACTGCCCATCACATAAATTTAAAAAAAAGAGAGAGAGAGAGAGAAAAAAAAAACACTAGGGGTTTGGTAAAATAAACTAAGTTTTTGCCATACATTTTTAAGCTTTACCATTTTCTGGACTCAAATTGATGCAACCTACAAAATTGACCTGGCACAGATCAAATATGCGCTTCACCATAAAAAGATTGTAATTGCCCCTGTTAATTTTGCTCCACGTGCACATTATAATTTATAATTATAATGTGCCAACAGTTTCATCTTTTATAATTTATGGCACAAACCAACTAGGAGAAACAACTTGATGGTTTCCTTCAAATAAATGCATTTTCATTTTATCTTGGAAATTGTAACTGGATTATCTTGTATACGTACCATTTAAAAGCATAAAAATATGTATCATGGTCGCACATGTTGAGAAATTCATTACTTTGCAGGTATGGACTCCGAATGTTGTTACCCTATGGGAAGCCTTGTTGACTGTTCTTCAGTTTGGGTTATTGCTAATTCATGCCTATGCCCAGGACAAGCGCTGCCCCTACTTGTCTCTTCCTTTGTATGGATTTTCTTATTTTTAAAATTTTGTCTTTCTTCCAGCTGTAATGATGGAAATGCTGCAACTAGAATGTTGATATTTGACTTCTCACCCTTTGTGTGTGACTAGTGCAAGAACTGAGAGGCCAGCAGACTGGGTGCCAGAAGAGGCTGCTTCATGCAAAAATGGCAACAATGGCTGTGGTGAGTACTCTGAAGTACTTCAAGTTAGCGAAGATGAAAGCAGAAGCATTGTAGGTATTTTTTCTATTCACTTGAGAAATGAGACGGGTAATGCTGATATGCTTGCAATGATTAATCTTAGTTTAGCAGATATTAGTATCTGTCTGTCCTTCATAAGTGATATCCTCTTAGATTTTTTCCCCTCCGAAAATGTATTCTTAAACATTCCTTCCAAGAGAGAGAGAAAAAAAATGCTTCTTTTCAAGAGAAGGTGCAGGAGAGAAAGACAAAACAAAAGACAGTGGAACCGGCCTCTGAAATTGCAGTCCTTGTTTCCTTCAGCAAAGCGTTTAATTTTGCTCAAGACTTTAGTAGTCTGCAAAGCCATAAACCTTCTCCTTTGATTTCAGAACAACACCATGGCATTTTAGGAGGAGGAAAAATTTTCTAACCTTTCCTGTTAAACAACCACATAATTCCTCAAATAGGTGCTCTTTCACAAAAGCTTTTGCCAATATGGGCATTAGAAACATATAAATTGCTCCATCTGGTTTGCACACCGCCAATATGTCAGAAAACACGTCTTTGTATATATTTGTTTTTCTGTAAAAAAATGATTGTATATGTTGATACTTTTGAGAAAAGACAATTCTAGAGATGGCCCATCTGTCCAACTTGAGGACACCTCCACATTAGTTGGAGCCATAATGATCCCTTTTTATCTTTTGTTACACAGTGTGAATGGCAGCTGCTCAAAGGGAGTACTGTTGTTCCTTGGGTGGATATTGCGAATAGTTCCATTATAGTTTCTAAAAGACTCAGGAATGATAAAATTTTTGAAATATGTTTTGAGTTATGTCTAAGGCTAGATTTATAGCCACTTAGTCTTAATCTACCATGAAGCTCATCTTATGTGTAAGCTGTTTGGAGCTTAATAACTCTTAAGGTTAAAAATCATATTTATGCATAATATATTAGATTTTGAAAATGGAGAGAGCATCAGCCAGATCTCGAGTTACATCTAATGTGATTTTCTGAACCCTGTTGCCAGTATTTCTCATGATAGTATTGAATCTAAAAATCTCTGCTTCAAAGTATAATTTGCAGGTCACATTTATGAAAACTTGCCCGTTAGTGAGTTAGCTGATTCCTCTAACAAACATTTTAGCAAAAAGATCAGTTGTGAAGAATCTCATACGCTTTCAGTTTGGCGGCGGCAATTTGTGGATGCACTCGTGGTACTGTTTGATATGCTTTATTTGTTGAATTCTTCTAAAAATTTTTTACAGCATCAAGGAAAAATGACTCTTTAAAGTTTAGTTATATTATTGCTGTAAAGAGTTTATACTTTGATCTCTCTCTGTATATGTAGGAACATAGTTTGGGAGACACAAAAAAAAGCTAGCCATTTTTATTTATTTATTTATTTATTTATTCTGGTTCCCAAACCTAACGTTCCAGCTTTTTGCTTACTAGCTATTGGAAATATTCTTTGAGAATTTTTTGCAAATAATTATTAATTTAATAATATTATTCATTATTTTAAATAATTAATTAATTATAAACAAAAAAACTAGGACACAATTGTTATTTGTGCTCAAAAGCAATAAAAAAAAAAAGAAAGAGGGGAGTTGGGATCCCAAACACAGCTTTTTATCACCAAAACTACTTAAATTGGCATGAGAACTCTTTCATATAGTTATTTAAGCAAGATAAATCGTGAGGTTGATAGTTTGTTAATAAAAATATTTCCATCACATGTTATGTCGTGCATTTTTAGAAAATTATTTTGTTATCTCTCAAAGCTCTATTTCTCAACAAAATCTGCTGGCTGTTGAGGGGATTTTCAGGTCTTGACCCACAATGCACATTTAGTATCACCTGCATCCCTTTTTGTCCATAATTATGCTCGTATAATTCTAGTTTAAGCGTTTATATTTAACAATTTTGTCAGCTCATCAAAGAATTGGTTGTGCATTTTGTCGGCTGTGCCCTGCTCTCTCTTTATTCTTCTTGAGAATTGCTTTTAGTCTTCTACAGATTATTTGAAATATGGCAGCAATGGGATTTTTCCATTGCTTTTAGGCTTGGAATTGAAGCCTTCAGATTGGAACTGGAAGTCTTATTCCTACTTCACTGTTTGTTTGCTCTAGCTGCGTAAATATGTTGAATTGTATAAAATTTACCCTGATTACTTGTTGAAAATAAATAAATAAATTTTTTTATCCTGATTGACACAAATGGCAGTGGAAGCAGATTTCAATATTCACAGGATTTTGTGGATTAACTGAAAATAAAGAGACTTCCACTGATTGAAATGCCAAATGAAAGCCAACTTGGCACAACCAAATGCAGTCTGTAGTGTGTGTAATTGTATATCCATCTTTTTGTTGTATAGTGTGTTTATATATGACTTGCTGAAATTCAATGGACAATGCCTTTTATCTCTTTAAACTTAAGAAAGTGGTCGTATTTCTTAACGAATATTTTTTTCCCCTTTCTTTAACAGTTGGAGAACACGGAATCAAGAGCATTGAACAATATCTACCTGCGGGTTGGAAGATTTTTCTGGCAGGCACTCCTTCTCCCATGGAGACTTTTGTTTGCTTTTGTCCCTCCTTATCAAATTGCCCATGGGTGGATTGCTTTCATTTGCTCCCTACTTTTCATCAGTTGGATAGCATATATTGTCACACAGCTCACAGATCTCATAAGCTGTGTCACAGGTTTTCCTCTTGACTGGACGTAAATCCCTCTTGTTGCATTCCATCAAGTCTAGCTAGTCCACACAAGTATTTTGACGTACATATTCCATTTATTTGCAGGGATAAATGCATACGTCATAGCATTTACAGCATTGGCGAGTGGAACCTCGTGGCCGGATTTAGTGGCGAGCAAGTTTGCTGCTGAACGTCAGATAACAGCAGATTCTGCTATAGCAAACATCACTTGCAGGTTCATTTATCAAATCCCAACTTCAGTTAGGACCTTACTGAACTAAAAAGGATTAGGATGTGATATTATTCTTGAAACTTCATGAATGGTGTTTGCAGTCGTCTTAAATTTTGCTGACTCGACTCTCGTCGATAACCAAGCGGTGGAAATGCTTCTACAAACCTCGAGAGAAAATGGAGATTTAGCAAATTGTATTTCTGTTTTGTACTTTCATCCTTTTCAATTTTGTTTTAAGTATTAAATTATTAAAATAGCAAAAGATGATATTTTAAATTGAATACTTTTAGTTTTTAAAATTTCCCAGACTTCATGCTCGTTCTAGTCGCCTAAATGTATGGGTGTGGTCATATATATAAATATGTATATATTCAAGCAATTCCATTTATTTAAGCTTGTATTGTCATTGTTCTGCCAATACCCAATTTAACACCTGATTTGGGAAATCGTTTAAGGAGAGCACTAGTTAAATTTTTTCCATAATACACACATATATATACTTACCAGCTGTTAGGTTGAGTAGCATCACCAAGCAATCCAAAACGGGTCCTTAGCTAATGTGAAACAAAAATCATGAAGCAAGAAGAAACTTGAATTGATTGTGTGTCTTATTTGTGCATTTTTGTAGCAATTCGGTGAACATTTATATTGGCATTGGAATTCCATGGCTGATCAACACAGCATACAACTTCATAGCGTTAAGTGGGGAACCCTTGCGGATCCAGAATGCAGAGGGACTCAGCTTCTCTTTGCTCGTCTTCTTCTGTACCAGTGCATGCTGCATTGCGGTTCTGGTATTCAGGCGGCTAACCTTGGGTGCTGAGCTTGGAGGGCCAAGGATATGGGCTTGGTTTACATGCATCTTCTTCATCGCGCTTTGGATTATTTTTGTTGTGCTTTCATCCCTCAGAGTTTCAGGCATCATATAACACACACACACACGAATCTCTTTCCTTACTGGGAAGTATTTTTTATTTGTTTCACTTCCCTATTGAATTTGTTGTATTTTGTAGCTCTTTTGGACATTTCTTCAACTCTAAAATTATCATTTATAGCTATGAGCGCGCGCACATGTTTACCCTCACGAGTTTGGTGTTAAGGCTGGGCAATTCTCAGGCTCAGGGTAAATACGTTGCTTGTTCAGCCAGGCCAGGCCTACTAAAAAAATCAGGCCTATTCACGAAAACTCATTTGTTAAAAATATTTTTAAACAATAATTTTTAAATAAAAAATAATCAAAAAACCATAAAAGTAAATAGTTTAGTATTAAAATAATAATTTTTTTAATAAATTTTAGTATAAAAAACTCAATTTTTTCCAAGCCTAACCAGATGGCTAATCAGGCTCTCTCCCCCCTCCCCCACCCCCCCGCCGCCGGGGTTAAGCATATGTCCACCCCTAATTGACATGCCACAGCACTGGTTCAGCGCAGTGCATGGCATGCTTCAAATTTATATGTTACCATACCATACGGCATGGACGTAGAGGTTCTTCTGGTTTGGCTGGCTTGATTTCAAAGTTCATGGAGTTCTAAAAGGATTTTAAAAGCTAGATTTCCCCCTGAAATAAAAGGATTTTAAAGCTGAGATATAACTAGCAACAAAAACTTCAGAGCTTCATTTGGAAACAACAAAAGGTTGACTTTTTTTTTAAGAAGAAAAAAAATTAATTTTTTAATAACTAACTTTTAAACTTTTTTTTTAATTTAATATTTTTATCCTTAATGGTTTAAAAGATTTTTAAAATATAAAAAGATAAATTCAATCATTTCAAAAAAAAAAAAAAAAAGAATAATTGGAAGCTGACAAACTTCGACATACGGAGCCGTAGAGTAATAAGCACTGCCACAGACACAATGGAAGCCACTCATAAAATGTGAATCAACCATTCTCATATACAAATATATAACCATAAAAGTAGATCCCAAAGGATCTTTATTCATGATCGATGAACACAAATATACAAAATGTAAAAAGTACGGATTCAGCAGTTTCAAGAATACGAGTAAGCTTCCACGTTCAACAATTATTTTGGCAGAAAGAAAAGTCTTAACAAGGAACAGCTTACTCTCAAGGAACCTACAATCTCCAACAGCTACAGGAGGGGAAAACGTTCGTGAATGAAGAAACTTCCATCCATCTCTATCAAATACGTCGTCTTGCTCAAGCAGTGGCACCCATGCAAGCTGTGACAGGAGCCGCATTGTGTTGTCTTGCAGAACTATACTTCTTAGTAATGAATCTGAACCACCAGAAACAAAAGAAACATTAGTATCAGCAATTAATTTCAGGATAAAGAAAATTCAGGAGCCCAATTGTGCAATTATCAAATTAATAAATTACAAAATGTTCACTGATGTGGGGCCCAAGTGGACAGTGTTTATAATGATGCGTGTTTTAACTATAGTTATAGGTCGATGTTAGATTAATGCTCTGCTCAGATACCTGAAGAAATCCCTCCACAACAACTCATACATCAACCAGTTTGTTCCGGTATCAGATGGACTGCCACCATCATTTTTCTGGTTTGAGGCAGCAGAAATTGTCCTGCGAATCACATCAACTCATTTGAACCAAAGAACATGTTGGGCAAATCTCCTTAATTTTAGATCAATTATTCCTTGACAAGGGGGGCAAGATCAGAGTAAACAAAGCCCATACCGAGAAACAGATTTCTTCAGTTCATCAAACATTGTGCGTGGAGATAGGCATCCCATGGTGAGCCATGGCGAGATTTTGCAAGAGAAGTTTGCACCATATATGCTATTGTTGCTTCCCTTGTTTGGTTGTGCTCGACATTCAGCAGCAAACTTTGTAAGCCTCTGCAATGCTTCAGTTTCTCCTCCAACCAGAGAAGCATTAGCAGCTGGTTTTCCACCCTACATGACAGTAAATGACGACGACGTCACTTTTTCAAAGCAGACAAAGAGGTATGTTAGCTTTTCTCATTATTTCTAATAAATGTTGAAATATTCACAAGAGCAAAAAGAAGGCTTGGTGCATCATTCCTTTTTTGCCTTGCTTAGCTAGTTTGGGGGGAGCGGAACAGAATATTCTTTCACGATTGGGAGAGCTTTACGTTCAAATAAAAGAGCACTTTTTTGGGAATATTGTATAGCTGGCCATCCAATGGTTCAAAACTGGATTTGCATAGTTTTTACACTTCAAAATATGGAGATTACCGTCTAGCTTTTGGTTGCTTTGGTTCCTAATTGAACGGCAAGTTTTGTTTTATGGTGGCATCCCTTGATTCCTTTTCTAATACAATTTTATTTACATATCTAATAAGAAAAATGTAGGTCAGAAAATAAACTGTCCAGAACTCTGCAGACAACATGAATATTCCATTGAAAAAGGTTGTGGAAAAAATTATTTCCCAGGAATACTATCTACAAAATCCGATTTTCTTCAGTAATTCCACCTAACATCTCACCACAGTAGAAGAAGAACTGGTACAAAAAAAAAAGTATCTGTGGAGGCCAGATCCCTGATATCTTAAAGATCATGACCTGAGGATTCAAGTCCTGGGAGAGCAGCGGGGCTCAGATCATTGGCTTGCCACTCTAAGGATCCTATAGGCCTAAGTCTAGAATTGCTTTGGGATCGTGAGTGGGGATTAACATTAGCCCCCCTACATTAGCGCAAATTAGCGAGTGTTCATGCATATGAGGTTGTTGTATTCTGAAAACCCTATCTGTCTTGTGAGATGGAGAATCCTTGGAACCTTGATAACTTATTGAAAATATGTTATTCTTAGAGCCCAAACTGTACATAACCTATTTAACTATTCATTCACTAAACCATCTTCCTAACCTAATAACTCAATTTTAGAAAGATTCACCCGAATTGATCCTATTGGACCCTTTCTTCTCAACCGTTGATCAACCATGCCTAGCATCTAGCTTGAGTGTTATAATATCCATAATACCATATTTAACAATTCAATTTTATCACATAATTATACATAAAACTTATATTTTATGTGTGAAATACTCTAATTAAACCTTGTTAATACCATATGGTTTTATAGAATAAAATAATTATATCAAACATATAAATATTTTTCGGTCTCCCTATATCCCTAAGTAAGTGAATTATTGTATCCAACTTTTAGACATGTACCCATACCCACACTTACACTCATACTCAAGTCCATGTAATATAAAGGTTAACAAATCAGTTCTTCAGAACTTTAATACATGAATGATGCTCTCAACTAAAACTAATATGACCAGCCAAAAACTCCAATGCCAAACCTTAACCAGTTAACCAAGGTCACAGAGGATTCATATTGCTCCTAAACTCTCCTTATATTCTCATTTATTTACTGTTCATTTTGCAATATCAAACAGCATATACGAAAGAAATAGTAGAACAATTTTCAAAGAATGAACAAGAACTAGATTGGAAGAAAGCAAAAATTTCAAAGAACGAAGAAGAACTAGATTGGAAGAAAGCAATATGTCAATAAAATCCATAAATTAACAATTAAAGGATAAGTAAAAGCATGAAATTTAATCACAAAAAGAACAAATAATTAAACCCACCAAAATAATAATAATAATAATAATAATAATAATAATAATAATAATAATAACATACCTGACCCAGTGTTGCACTTGGATTGAGCCCCAAATCGACCAGAGATGGAATCTCCCCTGGCTCGACATCACCCCTAGAAGGTAACCCCTTCAATTGATCCAAAGCAGCAATCGTCTTCCTAATTTCCAACCCCTGCACTTTCTCCTTAAACCCACCATAATTCGTGGGCATCTCCTCCAATTTGAACGGCAAATCATCAACATGGAACAGAGTACTTCCCCAGAAGTACTTCACTTCAACACCTTCGTCCTTCATCGCCGAATCAATCTTCTCCTCCGCCTTAACCTCGTCGTGCGAAACGTCTCTGTGAGCATACACGGCGTCGGCGCCGATGGCCTTTGCCAATTCGACTAAAACTGTCTCGGGCTTCCCAATTCTGACCACCAGATCAGACCCTTTTGCCTGGAGGTTCTTCCTGAGATCCGAAACCGATTCAATCAAGAACGCCGCGCGGTACGGCCCGGTCTTATCGAACCCGGAAGACGATTTCCCGTAGTCTTGCGGATCGAAGCAGTAGACGGGAAGGACCGACATGGACTCGTTGTTCGCCGAATTGAGGCATTCATTGTCCTGAACACGGAGATCGTTGCGGAACCAAACAATGGAAGCTCGACGAATTCCGGCGGCGTTGGAAGGGTCGGAGGGCCGGCGAGGGTTCAGGGAAAGAGGGTTTTGCAGAGGGTTTGAAGAGATGGTGGACTTGAAGAACGGCTTCGCAGGGGAGAGAGAGGATGAGAGAGAGAGGCTAGAGAGAGATGAAATTTGAGATGGAATTTTGACCTTGCTTGCGTGAGGAGCTAGAAAGGAAGAGATTTTCGGAGGAGCGATCAAATGGGTTGGGAGGATTGTAGAGAGAGAAAGAGAGATAGAAGCAGCGGCAAGTGGGTTGACAATGGCGAGCTGATTTTGCTCCTCTGGTTGGGTTTGTGCTTCTGGATTCACAATGTTTTGGGTTCTGGGATCCATTTTCTTGGGCTTTTCTTCAAGAAGACAGTGGATTTGAAGCTCTTGCAAAGATAAGCTATTCGAATCCTCTCCTCTGCCTTGGCTTTGGCTCTGCTCTCTCTATCTCTCTCTAACTTCTGTGTGAGGGAAGTTGTTTGGTGGCAAGGCCCTTGTCTGCAACCTCGATCCCCCCCCCCCCTCTCCCCACCACAAAAAAAACTATTGCACCTAACCCTTTTTTTTTTTCCCGAAAGGTTATTGCACCTACCCCTTCCACTAGCTTTCTATGAAACATTTGGGAGGGATAGTTTGGTCATCTCAAATTTGAGTTGGTAGGAGGGAACAGTTCACATTTTTTTGATTTGATTCTCTGCCAAAACAAATATACAATTAACTTAGTTAATCCTAACGAGCAACACAGAAGTCGAATTCACGAAGTAGTCGGAGTTAAATTTCTCCTGAGTTTGAAGCAGTGAGATTACGATGGGCTCGAATCGTTTGTCAGTATTTATAAGTGAAAATGGCTATAGAAATTATTTCATTTTTTTTCAAACGTGAGTCTTTTCTTGTTTATTTAATATATAGAATATTATTTATGTACTACGGCATTATTTGATTTGTTAAAAAATAAAAAAATTTTAAAATTTTTTAAAAATTTTCAAAACTTATTTTACTACACGAATTACAAATTCACAGCTTATCTTATTTTTTATTATTCTAAATACATCTTATATAACTTTTTTTGGTAAAACAAATATATTCTATATTTTTAAAATATTTTTTTTTAAAAAAAAGTCCCCTTCTCCTGCCCTTTTGTCCCCCCCCCCCAAAAAAAATTATGCTTAAAATATAATATATATCCTCTTCTATTGTTCATTTCACACATGAATATTATAACCCATATTGATTTACTATATTTAATATTTATTAGGGTACATTTATTCTATATATGTTTCTAAAATATTATTTAATTTTTCTAAAAAAAAAAAAACCCTTTCTCTTGCCCCTTTCTTGCAATAAAAAAAATAAAATAAATTAATAATTCGAGTTTAAATATATGTCAACTAGATTCTTTTTCTTAGTAATACTAATAATTATTATTATTATAATCCCCATAGATAGCTTTCTATCAAGGAAGAAAGTCGAGCTGAGCTAAATAATAAGTTGTTCAAATTTTTGTAAATCTTGTCAAGTTTTAAAATGTGTTAAATTTAAACTCTGAAGTTTCTAAATAAGCTTTAATTAAATTGAGTTTAAGTTGGAATCAACTCAAATAGTTTGACCATTTCAACTAAACGGATCCCAAATTGAAATTTTCATGAACGAACTAACGCCCCATTCCAACGTTGTAAAAGCCCATGTTGCCTAGCTCGTTGTTGACAAATAGCATTCAAGCTTTTACCGACTTCTCAACTAAAAAAAATGGAATGTCTGGCGGCCTTGGTACCTGCGGTGGCTACTGCTATTGTACGCTTGCCACCAACCCCCGCCTCCAAGAAAAGGAAAAACAGGGCGTTGAGAGCTAAACTCAGCGACAACGAAGATGACCCATTACTTGAAGCGGCCATTAATCGTGCCTCTCTTCGCTTTCGGGAGACTCAACGTCTAGGCAAATCCCTATCCCTGCCGTTGTAGAGAAATTTATGGTTCAGACATTTTATCGAACACTTAGAAGTTGAATCGCGATTAAGGAAAATCCGTCTGAGCACTAAAATAATGCGTTAAGTTTTCGTTTTGAAGTATGCATTCGCATAGAGTAGCACATCACAGGCTGGGCAATGGTTGATAGATATAAGACGGTGGTTAATAGTCATGGTCAGATGAACGTCGAAGAAGACATAAAACTTTATGAAGTATTGGTCAAATTACTTCGGGGGTTAGATTACTTTTGTTTTGTTGATTGCCACATGTTTTCGTCTTTCTAACAATATTGAACTCTGTTATAGCTCAGAATTCATCCTTCTTTGCCAAATTGTAAACTCAATTGGGAAAACTTTTGGCTATCTCATTAGTCGCTTGTTCTATGATTCTTGTCCTACACTTTTCACTGTCACACTGTCGCTTGTTCTATGATTCCTGTCTTACACTTGCCACTATCACATCAGTCGCTTGTTCTATGATTCATGTCTTACCTATTATCACCAACTTTCACAAGCACGTTTTAACTCTTCGCGAGCATAGTTCTCAACCCTGCATATTTTGTTGTTGCTCTTTCTTCATACACGATACAAGGAGAATTACTTGGTGACATAAGATGTTCATGATCAATGCTGGTACTTTCAGATCCTCTTTTCATCGACCAATATGCTGGTTGTTTTGTTCCTTTCAATGGTCCAATGGACACAGATCACTACCCACACCATTATTGCCTAGCAACAAAGTTTATTGATGATAAATTGCTTACAACAATGAACAATATGGATGGACTTAAGCAGGTAATTTGTGATGTTTTTGTGTGCTAAATTGACCAATTTTTAGTGGTTTGGAATTGTGTAGATTTCCTACTTATATCCTGCAGGTTGTTCTTTTCACAGATGGAATGGATACTCGGCCTTATAGGCTCAATTGGCCAACTTCAACCGTAGTGTTTGACATCTCTCCAGAGAGAGTATATAGCAAAGCAGCTCAAAAGCTTGAAGGTACGCCTCACTTCAACAAATTTACTAATCTATAAACTTAGAATTAATCAATGCAGCTTCTGCTTCATGGTGTGCAGCATTTCCTGACAATATTTTCTTGAGAATACGTTAGATGTTGGAGCAAAGATTCCAAAAGGCCGCCTGTTTCTTCACATTCCATTCGAGTCATCTAATATACAACAAGTTTTACGCAGTAAGGGATTTAACGGTAATCAACCAAGTTCATGGGCCCTGCAGGTGATTAAGGGTTGGCTTTTGTTAATATTTATAACTTGAATCACGTGTGGCTCCTCC